>JASDQU010738843.1:233738-256317 GCA_032191745.1 Picea mariana
CACTTATGTTGATAGGACAAGTCTAATATAAGTAAAGGAAGATTCCCCATTGTGGAATCATATCCTTCATGTAAGTTTGGAAATTTAAGCAAGTACATTCACTTGGGAAAAGTGCGCACCTCTCTTGGGTTCTAGTGTTCTAGGGTTTGAGAACCCTCTTGTGTGCTAGGTATTTCTTGGCGGTGAAGGTATTTCTCTTGAATAATATAGCAAAGGATTTGGCTGGGTTTTCTTCCCTTGTTGCGAAGGGTTTCTGAGGATACTTCTTGTGTTCTTATGCATGGTGTTTCTTCTTGTGATCTTGATTGTTGTAACATTCTTGTTTATGGTTAAGACAAATGCAAATTGAAATGAACTACATGCTTAACCTACCTTATTGAAAAATAAACATGCATCACTTGAGAATTTATCTAATTTTTTTCTCTCATCAACCCCTCATTGTATGTTTTATAACTCTTCACTTCTATTTTTAGGCTTCTCATAGTCTCTATTAATGTTTCTTGTTCCCCTTTTCTCCAGTGCCCATTGGATTCTATCTCTACATTACCAACACTGATATTTTGACCTTTGGATTCTTTATCATGACTGAAGGATCCCTCTCCTTCCTCCATTTATTGAACATGAATTCTTATCTTGAACTGCTATGGCTATACTCCCTAATTCTGCAAAATGTGCAAGTAACCATTTTGTTAGAATTATGCATATTATAGAAATTTTTCCAAACAATGCTACAAGTCCTTTTTCTACTCAATTCATGAATAAATATATCATCATTATCCAAATCATAACAATTTAATGTTATTCTCCTCCAAATCAAATTTCCAATGACTATACTCATGCCTCATTTCAATATTTGAGCTAAAATTTATGGCTTCCTGAAAAGCCACTTTCACCCTTTTTGTGCATTTTCTCCATTGGTGCAATTTTATTGAAGTACCAAATTTTGTCAACCATAGAAGAAAATATATGAGGAACTAGAGAAACTTTTATGTTATACATAGTTAAAAATATTGTCAAGGAATTCGTTCAAACTCTCCAATTTTCAAGATGATACACCAATAAAAAAATACAACAATATGGAATCTGCAACTTTGTCCCTTTTCACCCTTTTTCTAGACTTGGAATTTTTAGCAAAACTGGCTATCTCACAATTTGTGCACTTATGGAAAAATTTCAATAAACCAAAGTTGTTTGTATTGATGAGTTTATAACATGTGTATTATATAACATTTTCCTATTTTACGATATAGGGTCACTTTTCGTCCTCTGAAAATCTCAAAAATCCCCAAAAAGTGGCCCAAAATAGTGGATTTTGGCCTATTTCAGTATCCCCATTCCAATCCCCTTAGGATTTATTCAGTTAATTCATGGGTTATTTGCATGTATTCTTTATGGACTTCCTCCAAGAGTTTCAACTTAATCTTGATCTCTTCCAATGATATTGACCCAAATCTTTAAAAACCACTATTTTGCATTTTTCGACAAACCTAAGAAGAATTGGACAATGGTCCTCTCTCACACTTTTGTATATATCCTGTCTATGGAAAAAAACGATAAGTTTTATCCAAATATGAATTAATATGCTCCAGGTATGGCCAAAATATAAAAATGGCTCCAAACGTTTTATTTTTTATTTTTACCATGGAACAATTTTTCCTAAGTGTGATCTGCACCGTCGATCTCAAATCAAAATCATTCTGGACCATTGATCTTATTTCTATCAGTGATCAACCATTTTTCTCCGTAAACCAAAAATCTCGCATGAATCTAACCGATGCCCGAACATCGACCATTGGCCATCAATGATCTTCCTCAACAAACCAAGATTGATCACAAATCTCATCGAACCTCGACCATCCCTTCGCTAACATGGCATGACATGTGGATGATTACTTGACATGACATGTCATCCTAAGGCATCAACTAGGATGCCGTAGCATGCCACATGGATGCTGACATGGCATGACACATCATTACCTTCCTTTCTCCATCGACCATCAACATTTTCTCATGGAAGAATATGGACATCACACTAATTCTACTGATGCCCGATCATCGACCATCGACGATCAAAGATATCTCCTGGAGAACTTCAACACTTTGCCAAAACTTACCGATTCTCGACCATCGACCATCGACAATCAGATATTTATGTCAACAAATTGAAAACTTCACCAAAATTTTCCGACCCCCAACCATCGGCCATCAACAATCGAAGATTTCTGTTGAGAAATTTCAACACTTAGCAATTTTTGGCCCAAACCCAGCTAAATTTGGGCCCTCGATCTCCCACTCCAAATGATCTCGACTGTTGATTTCCTCCGAATTCCAAATGGTCTAAAATGACCATGGACCATCAATATTCCTCATTTTCAAACCACTGAAATGAATCTCATTCGTTGATATGGTAACTTTCTCAAACTTTGAAAACATTATGATTTTTAAAATTTTCAAGAAAAAATCTGGGTCATTGATCTCAAGATCGAACATGATCCTGGATGTCAATCCTATGAACTTTTCATCATGCTAGAACGACCATTAAAATATGAATTTTCTCGACCTTCCAGTTCAAATTCGCTCTGCAACTCTGCAAATCAAATCCATTAAATTCTCAGATAATTCCGAATTATTTCAAACTCTAATTCCACCATGAATTCATGGATCTTTCTCTCTAATATTTTTGTTTTCCCCCAAATTCACACAATTTGAAATCTGCAATAGCAATTTTTTCTAATTCACACTCGTTTCGTCCCATACTAGTCCGATGTTTCAACCAGAAGATCTGATACTAATCTTTAACATACTCAATCGCTAGAAGGCTAGGCACACTACCTCAAAAACACACTTATAAACTGATCTCGAATTATGGTCATAATTAATTCAAAATCAAGCATGAAAGAATGCAATAACCACACATGCAGTAATCAAGATTCATGCTACAACATAAGATAAACGAACAACATGTCATGCACAACAAAAACCAACAAACATGCACATGAAATACATCTAAGAGATAAATATACACAACAAATTATAAATTATGCAGAAAACACAAAGAACACTTATCTTTAATTAAACCATCACCAACTGGCTGCAGACCAAGGGCCTTCCTCCTAACCATAGACACTTCTATTCCAATTCTCAACAGTAGGTCACCCCTAAGCAAGGGTTATGAATCCACAAGGATGGGTCCTAGGCCAAATTTAAAACACATGACAATTGGCTAATTAGCTCTCAAGTTTTCCCAACCACACAATCCTAATTTCAAAATCTCTTTCCCCTTCAGCCTGCACAACCAAAATAAATGAAACCCTTTCTTTGCCATGTAGTCCCTCAATATGTTTCATTTCTCTCCATGGCTCCAGTGCTACTAGTAAGGAAATATCCATGATGGAAACTCCAAGAATTCTTAGTTGTGACAGTTCTTTGATAACTACCATCAATCTCATGCACACAGGCATCCATTCCCGCCTGGAATGATCAGTAATTCCTCACAACCATCTCAGAATGATTCTCCTCCTCTTGAAATTCGTTTCCATGCTCATTCCAATAGAAAACAAATTAGCAAGAGTGTAAATGAGGAATTCACAAAATGAAATGATTAACCAAGAACAACTCCCAAATATCCCACAAGTAGGGTTTATATAATTACAAGAACCAAGAACCACATGGCCTCCTGAAGAAGCTCATGTAACCACTTTTCTCAATTAAAACCAAAATGGGTAAATAAAATATAATAAAAAGACTTATCCCCTTTAGCCCCCTCTCTTGTGGAAGCATATCCCCCTATCTTGTCCTTGTTCATGTTGCATCCAACAATTATTTTATTAATATACATAGATGTATTACATTTCTAGGCACTTCGACCCCTTTCCAACTTTACTGGTTCACCAACGTAAGTCACATTTACATAATACATTATATTTCATAGGGATCAAAATTGGGGTGTTACAAGAACATAACAATAGAAGCAAATGTTATAGACACAAAAGAGGCAAATATACTAAGAAGAAGAGTTTTTACTCTAGAAAGGATAGTAGCTCATTTGAAGAAAGTGATGGATATGTTTATGATATTGAAAAATTAGAATTCCTCTTCATGTTGATGGATACGAAGTCTATCGATAAAGAAAGTGAATACAATAAGAAATAAAAATTAGCATAAGAATAAGAAGACATTGACGGGGAAGTGAATCTTGAAGAATAACTCATTAATGACTTAGAAGAAATAGATAGACTTAGGGAAAATAATAGAAATATGAAAGAGAAATTGTAGAATATGAAGAAGAGGGCCATGATCTTGAAGAAATAGAGAAGACACTTATCATCTTGAAGACTCAACTAGAAGAGGAAAAAAGGATAGAAGAAGTGGTGAGAAGTCATATACAAGAAAATAAAGAAAATTGCAAGAAGATAGAAGCTAAAATATTTTACTTAAGAAAGGAACTTGAGAAAACAACTGATCAATTAAACATAAGATTGAAGTTTGGAAAGAGTAATGAAAAATTAGATAATATTCTTAGTCTCCAAAGGTCACCATTCATTAAAACATGCCTTGTCTACGATGACAAACAAAAGACCCTCGAGGGAGATGCAAGCACTAAGGCCACAAAGCCATTAGAAAAGGAAAATGAAGAAAAAGCTCAAAGATGTGCCAATATTCTCAAAGGCTCCATCAACATTGAAAGAAACAGTAGGAAAGGAAATGATGACCAACAAAAATCTGATTCTACCCACAAGAATGATTTCAGAAGAGTTGTTCCACCAAGAAGACCTTTCACAAACCGTTGGCCCTTGATCAAGTTTTGGGAGATCCTTGGTCAAGTTTCACCTATTTTGGGACTTCAACAGCCTGTCGAAGGAGGAGCGCAAGATGAAGCAGATATCACGAGATCTCAACCCCTTTTTGGGTCCTTTTTGGGATTTGGGATTATGTAACGGGTATGGAATGTCAGCCCATGGGTTTACCCATGTTTAGGCCTATTTTGTAAAGTATAAATAGAAGGCTAGGCGATGTAATGAGAGAGGAAGTCATAAGGAATAACTGAGTGCTAAATTTGGATCTGTTTGTTCAAGATTGTAAGTGCTCTGTGCATACTGTGTGAGACTTGCAGAGCTAAGTGCAAGTCATTGTAAGAGGTTGTGGAAGGCTGTGTGCTTAGATCTACTCGAGGAAGGAGGATCTAGCAAGCTACGTAGATATCTTGTCCTATGCGGAGTAAGGTTTTGAGGCTCTGTGCATGTAACCTATTGAAGAAGCTAATAAAGAAGAAGAGTTGGTGGATGTAGCCCCAGGGTGGAGGTGAACCACGTGTGACGTATATGCTGTGTTTCTCGGCTTTGTGCAATGTGTTGATGTGTTTATGTCTTTACTTGCTAAGTGCTTTGATATAGATAGATAGATCTATTTATTCTTTCTGCTAATGATGTATATGGATGTTAGGTCAGACTTCTATGAATGTACTTAGTTCTTGAATATGCTAGATCTGATCTGTTCCTTCGTGCTAAGTGCTGCTAGATGCCAGATCTAGTTGGCCATTGCGCTGTACTATGATTAGGGTTTAACTGCGCTGTAACTAAAGAACTGAATATTGATAAATATCACTACTAAGTGATTTGTTAAGAATTACAATCACAGATGTGTGTCCCCGCTAAGGTTGTAGACACTTGAGTCCTGCAACCACCCCTGCCTCTACCTCGGGTGAGACTTCATCTGCTTCGCAGGTGTTGCCGAAAGGGCCGGTAGTTAGGGTTTTGTTGGTGTACTGTTGTAGCGTTGAACCCTGGGTTTTCCCCTGTGTCAACAAATGGTTCCATTGCTGGGACCTAAAACTGTGATTGCTGGGAATTAAGGAAGAGGAGGATTTGTGCAAAGATCTGACCTGAAACTGTGATTGCTGGGAACTAAGGAAGAATAAAATTTGTGCAAAGATTTGTCCTAAAACTGTGAAAGCTGTGTGCATAGATCTGTCGTTTTAGTGCACAGTATTTTACTTGATTTATAAAGCTCCGTGTTAAAGAAAGAAGCCTGATCTAAAGAAAATAGGTCATATTTGAAGAAAAGAGGTAAGATATGTAAGCCCTGTGCTCTGATAAAGGTAAGAATAGTGAAAAGTTCTATATCTGAAATCCTTGTGCTCTGTAGAAGTGATATAAGTGGAAATTTTTGTTTCTAAAGTATGGATCTAGGTATGTTTGACAGAGTCTGTCCTAGCTTGAAAACTAGGGCACTAATAGATGAAAGAAGGTTTGATATGCGTAGATATGATAAGAATAGTGAAAGATATGTTATACCTATGCATATAAAGAGTGTTTGGACTAACAAGTGGATGCAGGATCCTAGAAATAAATGTTTGCAGGATGACCCTAGCGCACAACATACAAAGAGATGGGAATCATTTAAAATAAAGAAAGGATTAACCCTCTGCTACAGTTGCAGAAAACCAGGACATATTGATAAGGAATGCCCTGGAAGAAGACCTAGTTGTCTTTGTTGCAAATCTATGGACCACAAAGTATTGGATTTCTCTAGAATGATTGGTAATCTCAAAGGCATGAACATGAGACAAGAAAACCCTAAGGCAGATCCATAAATGGCAGAACCCCAGAAAGAATCAGAGAAAGTATTGCTACAGATAAAAGAAACCCTAAATGACAACCGACATGCTAATTTATCAAAGATCTTCAAAGAAAAATAATGCCTTGAATAAAGAATAGGAGACTTCGACATTGACTGTGTTCTGGATGAAGAAACATAGGTGAATGTCATGATAGAAAGAACTTGGGAAATTTTATGGAAGCCTTCTACGACTCCTTCATTGGGAGGACTAGGTCTATTTAGAGGAGAGATGATAAACCTATGTGGAAATCTCACCCGGATATCTATGAATGCCAATGGAACTTTGACAGAGGAATATTTTGAGATTATTAAATTTATTGAGAACAACGCCCGATTTACCATGTCACTAGGAAAACCTTGGATTGAAAGAGATCAGGCCAGAAGGAAAAAATAAAAAGAAGTTTTAGTGCAGAAGAAGTAAGAGTTAAAAGATTTAATGACTAGAAGGATTGCACACTTAATTGAAGAACAAAAGAATAGATCGAAGCTACTTAACACTAGAGACCCAGATGTCGAAGTTGCAAGAACACTAAAAGACCCACAAAAGATTGAAGTACCTATTCCAGATAAAGAAAAAGTATCACCCTCGAATCTTAGGAAAGAATCTCAACAACGTGAAGTAACTATGCCAAAAGAATATAAGAATTAGAATGAAAAAAGGCGTACCGAGACGAAGCTCACTGGAAAGAAAGCTAGAAAACTAAGTAATAAGAGAGTTAAGATCGAAAATTTACAGAAGGTTCCAGAGGGAACTTTGCAGAAGGAAAATATGAAAAATTAAAGCTTCGCTGGGATAACAGAGCAACGCCACATGGCACTTCACCATGGTGAAGCAATATAGCCGTTGAGACCAATTTAAACATTTAGCCGACCCTCCGAACAAGTAGAAAGAAATTTATGGTTCGCTACCAGACCGTTGGACCGTGCCATAACAAACATAACAGAGTTAATGAAGGATTCTCAACCATTGCAAGCAATCCGTTTCCAAGTTATCTATTTATCCCATCGCACCATGCACTGAGAACACTTTTGCTAATAGTGAATTTGAGTGCACTGACTTGTTGATTTTATACAATGATCATTGCGCTATTTCCTTCTATCCTATTGTAGTGTCTAAGTTACTCCTTGAACCCGAAGATTTCCAACCTCGAGCATGTATGTCGGACGAGTTCAGCACAACAAAGAGAGTTGTCGAAGAATTTATGATATACCTCATGACTGAACGAGTCATGTCGATGTCTATAGGCATATAAGAATCATTGACGAGAGGACTGTAAGCCTCTCCATCGACTTCTTGCGGATTGGGGCCATCCCGATCATCATTAGAGAAGAGAACCAAGCATTAAGACGACCTAGCAAACATGAAGTTGATTCCATCCATATTGCCTGATTACACCCCACCTCTGGCTGGCACGGTGAATCATGATAGTGTGCCAAGAGACTTTGAGTACACTATGGTCACTGCGTACCTCCCAAAGGGGATACGTGCAGTTCGAATAGAGCAGGACAAGATCATAGCATTGAAGTTCAATGACTTCAACCTTAGATATCGAAAGATCTATGGTATGCTCGCCCGATACAAGTACCTAACCAAAACTAAAGGGAAGAACTCAAAGATCATCCCTCAGTCGTGGACGATGAAACTCATGCAGTCCACCCTGTTGAATATCATGATGATACCACACTTTGGAAGACACTAGGAAGTCAACGCCTATGTCAAGATGCTACTATCAGGTTACCATGGAAACTACTTATGGCTAGACCACCGCATTACAGTTGATCCAACGCTGATCCACAGGATCATAGGATTGAGTATGCAAGGACCTGACCCGTAGGAATTTTATCCAGGAAAAGCCATAGATCATGCACTTGCACAGAAGATCAAGGATACATATGGCGACATTGAGAAGGGAACAAGAGGCTTCAAGGTAGCTTCCATCCAGAGTGGCGAAGTGTGCCTCGCATGTCAACTGATAGCTAGAAAGTTAGTAAGGAAGAACTGACCTACGCAGGTCACCGAATTTGTTGTTGACCTCGCAGGGAAGTGCGCGGAAGGCCTACAGATGAACTGGGTGAAGTACCTAGTTAACCAATTGGAACTAGATTTCTGAGAAGCACAAGATCAGGGTTATGAATTTCATTTTAGTTGGCTCTTGGTCCTGATTTCATTTTTTTCCTGGGAGATTCCGGAAGGAGCGACCTTCCCCGACATAGAGTCATTCGAGCCACTAGCTGCGAAGTTCGCTACCCTGTGGTATTCAACTGATATGAACAAACAATGGCAGTTGAACGCTGTGTTTCATACATACTACTTCCAGCTAAAGCGAGCCATCGAAGCCAAACCTTGCATGACTCCGAACACCCTACAAAGGTTCCGACCACTAATGAAGTTCAGCGCAGATCGACACTTTATATACATTACAACGCGAGCATATGAACATCAAGAGAAGCTCCAATCATATTACAAACTTACAGAAGAAGACCTTGAGGATATCACCAAGGAATTGTCCACTGACCTCCTTATCCCCGCCAACCCCATAGAGATATTTGATATTGACAGCCCATAGGACACTCATAAAGAATATAATACACCCAAAACCAAAAGACAAAAGAATACTGAGGAGGTCCAAAACTTAAGCAACACCTCAGTGAAGACTGCTTCCATGTCACATGACCGAGGGGCTGGTGATGAAGTAGAAGCTGAACAGAGACCAGGCGAAGTAACACCGCCCAGAGACAAGGTTGAACCATTGAAGAAGAGAAAGGTTTCCCCCCTGAAACCTTCTTCCTGGAAGAAATCAAAAGCCTCTATGACCAAGATGAAAACTGTCCTCACCTCCGATGACTTTGACTTCATCATAGCAGCCCTGAATGATGATTCATTAGAGATAACAGAGAAACAAGGAGAGAAGCAGGAATAAATGTATGATAGGATTGAAATCAAACTCTGAGGGGTACATCAGGCCCTTCAGTCCATCTGCGTAGTCTCCACTGTGCCCTTGCCATCAGGAGAACCAGATTTGGGAGATGAGCCAACCCAACTCCATCGACTAGTTAAGAGAGTCGAAGCTTGCCTTCGACGAGCATAAGAGGAAATAGAACAAGCCACCCAGGATTTGACACAAATGCAAGGAGTACTTGTAGAACAATTTCGAGATGCAGAACATGAAAATATTCCTCTCCAAAAAAAAATTTGATGAAGAAAAAGCACAACTACAGCAAGGAAAAAAACAGTTGCTCTCAGAGCAACTCGAAGTGAAAGAAGCGGTTAGTAGAGCACTTCATTCTGTGATGGTCGTAGAAATAAAGGCAGAGGATCGAGTCACGTAGCAAGTAGAGAAACTCACAGAATTTATCCAGCAGCTACAACAATGCATAGCAGACTTAGAGCTCTGCCCAGTACCCGAGACCCCACAGGATGTAAGGGATCAAAGAGAAGCAACTGCTCGAAGCACAGTTGAGAGATTAAAATCACTTGCTATGGAATGTAAGAAACTCACTGATCAAAGTGCCCAGACCTACGAGCAACTCATTGAGAATCCAGAACTGAAGGCACTGGAGTTGCAACTCCAAGAGGCGAAGTATCAAGATGAAACGATACAAGCGCAGATGAAACCCCTGTCAGCTGTGGAAAGAATGAAGCAATCCCAAGAGCACTGCACTTCCCAACAACAGATACACACTATCCATGGTAGAGTTATGGAAGTAACTCAGAGGCTCCAACCTGTACAAGATAAGGCTTACCAATTGTTTACAGAGGTAGAAGGTCGAGGAGAAAAACTGGAGCAGGTTTTCACTACAACTAAACAATGCCTGGAAGGACATGTCAACGACGCAGTCATCCAAGAGTTTGCTGAACAGGAGGCCAAGGCACAATAGCAAGTCAAAGAAGATTGAGCTATGCTCGAGGCTTTCAAAGCAGAATTTATCCAGATCAGAGTGACTCGGGACGAGTCACAGGTGAGTGTTGGGGGCTTGTTGTCCCTTGACCAAGTTTTGGGAGATCCTTGGTCAAGTTTGACCTATTTTGGGACTTCGATAGCCTATCGAAGGATGGGAACAAGATGAAGTAGAGATCGTGGGATCTCGACCCTTTTTTGGGTCCTTTTTGGGATTTGGGATTATGTAACAGGTATGGGATGTCAGACCATGGGTTTACCCATGTTTAGGCCTATTTTGTAAAGTATAAATAGAAGGCCAGGCGATGTAATGAGAGAGGAAGTCATAAGGAATAACTAAGTGATAAAGTTGGATTTGTATGATCAATATTGTAAGTGATCTGTGCATACTGTGTGAGACTTGTAGAGCTAAGTGAAAGTCATTGTAAGAGGCTATGGAAGGCTGTGTGCTTAGATCTACTCCGGGAAGGAGGATCTAGCGAGCTGCACAGATCTTCTGTCCTATGCAGAGTAAGGTTTTGAGGCTCTGTGCATGTAACCTATTGAAGAAGCTAATAAATAAGAAGAGTTGGTGGACGTAGCCCCAGGGTGGGGGTGAACCATGTATATGATGTGTTGCTCTACTTTGTGCAATGTGTTGATGTGTTTATGTCTTTACTTGCTAAGTGATTTGATATAGATAGATAGATTTGTTTATGCTCTGTGCTAATGATGTATATGGATGTTAGGTTAGACTTATATGAATTTGCTTAGTGCTTGAATCTGCTAGATCTGATCTATTCCTTCATGCTAAGTGCTGCTAGATGCCAGATCTGGTTGACCATTGCACTGTACTGTGATTAGGGTTTAAATGCGCTGTAACTAAATAACTGAATATTAATAAATAAAACTGCTAAGTGCTTTGTTAAGAATTACAATCACAGATCTGTGTCCCAGCTAAGGTTGCAGACACTTGAGTTCTGCAACCACCCCTGCCTCTACCTCAGGTGAGACTTCATCTGCTTCACAGGTGTTGCCGAAAGGGCTGGTAGTTAGGGTTTTGTTGGTGCGTTGTTGTAGTGTTGAACCCTGGGTCTGCCCCTGTGCCAACACAAACCGGTACCAAGATATCTTTATTGGATATTGTTTTTCTTGCAATAAATTTGGTGATAAAGAAATAGATTGTAAAGCTTATGCAAGAAGTGATCATGTGGGATATATAAACAAAGGTTCTTATAAAACCGCAAAGAGTGATTACGTGATCAACAAAACTAGAAGTTCTCATGGGTTTGCTGATAGAAAATACAATTCATTTAATACCCTACTTTATTACAATGATGAATGTTATAAGTGTAATAACTATGGGCACATAGCATGTTACTGTAGAAGCAACATAATAAATAAGGAAGAAGACATTCTTGAAAAACATAAAGAAGAATATACAAAGTTGTGGAAAAGGAAGCAAGAAGAAAAAAATAAGGAAGTATGATGACTTGCACTCTATGCTCAAAATGAAAGGAACCTATGGTACATTGACAATGGATGTTCAAAACACATGACATGGGACCAAAACAAGTTTCTCACCTTGAAGGAAGAAAAATGAGGTAGGGTTACTTTTGGAGATAATGGCTTCTCAAGGATAGTTGGAAAAGGTACTATTAGTATTGATAATGGAAAGACTAAGACACATAATGCCTTATATGTTGAAAGGTTAAAAAACAATATTCTAAGTGTTAGTCAAATGTGTGATTGAGGATACAACCTTACATTTCATTATAAAGGGTGTGAGATAAGGAAAGTAACTTCAAGAAGATTGGTGGAAAATGCAAATAGAACCTCAAGCGATGTATACATACTCGATGAAGTCAAAGAAGAAAAATGTTGTATGGAACATGATATGGGAGTGATATCCCTCTAATATTGTCAGTAAAGGGAAGAAAAACCTTAGGGGGAGAAACCGTTTTCCATTGATGTCAAAGGGGGATAAGTTGCAGAAAGAGGGAGAATAATGAGAAGTTGCAGACAAGGGGAGTATTAGAATTAACTAAGGGTGGTCATCAATTTCAAAGAGGGAGATTGTTGGAAATATTGTTGTCATTGATGTCAAATATAGGGGGATCCTAGAGATGTCCAAGATATATATTACAAGCCTACATATGTCCAAGATAAATATTTCAATATGGAGATTGTTTAAAGTATTACTTTTTTTTTTTTTAAATTTTTGATGATCAATTTGGATACCCTAGATTTGAAGGCATTTTTACCCTACACAACTAGCTTAAATGGGAGCACAAGTTATATGGTTGGAAAGATTATTCTAAATTCTTTCCAAAAATATATGGAATTCCTTCTAACTCCATAGAAATGAGGAGATATGCATTTTTCCGTTTGACAACCCAGCCAAAAAATTGAGGTCGGCTCAACTAGTTTTTACAAGTCATCCCTAAAAGTGGGGACATAATTACTATAAACACAAGATATAGTTTTGCATTTGGAGAGAAACCAAGAAAGAGATCAAGCCTGAGGTGTGAAAAAGTGATCTGAGGTGCACTAAAGGTGCTGGGGTGTCTTTTTGGGATCTAAAGGTGTGAAAGAGAAGTCTAAGGGATTTTCTTGAGGTCTTTTTTGTTCTCAATGTGCACTATGAAGGATTGAAGGTTTGTGATGATGCCATGTGCACTATTTTGAGGTTGTGATATTTCCATCAATGGATGTTTCCGTCAGTGATTACATTATGGGAATGATGCTATGAGTATTGCTAGGGTTTGAAGGATCGTCTCTGGAATGAAGCATGTAGGTGAAGTCAAAAGTACTCTATGCATGAAGATGTTGGATTGGTGTTTACACATATATTATTGAGTTAGTTCTCAATTGAGGATATTGGTGTCTCTAGTAGGTTGGTGCCCACATCTTGTTGATTTTGTGCTTAGTTGAGGAGATTGGTGTCTCCAGTAGGTTGGTGAATACATATTTCTATGTTGGTTCTCAGTTAAGGAGATCTTTGTCTCTAGTAGGTTGGTGCATACAAATATTTATAAAGATAAGTTTTTGTGGTTTTCTCCCACAAGGGTTTCCACGTTAAACTCTATGCATTGTGATTTGAGTTTATATGTGAATATTATTTCTTGNATGTGCACGACTGTTGTTTTGACACTGCTCAACTTCAACAAAAAAATTGTCCTGGAATGTGATGCTTCCAGGAAAGGAATTGGGGTAGTCCTCATGAAAGATGGCATACCTTTGGCTTTCACTAGTAAACAAATCTCGGAGAGACATTTGGGAAAACCCACCCATGAAAAGGAAATGTTGGCTATTTTGCATTCAATGGATATCTAGTGTTCCTATTTGTCGGGGAAATGCTTCCAAATTAAAATTGATCATCATAGCGTCAAGTATTTTTTGGAACAAATAATTTCATCCCCCAAGCAATATAAATGGGTGACCAAGATGTTCAGTTATGATTATGAGATCATTCAGAAGAAGGGAAAATAAAATGTGGTTGTTGATGCTCTTTGAAGGAAATACGAAGAACAAGGGTCACTATTTTCCCTCTCTTTCAATGTAGCATATTGGTTACATTCCATTATCTAGGAGTGGTTCCAAGATCATAAAATTTCTTGCATGATCCAACAATTGCAACAAGATCCTCAAGCCTCTCAAAGATACTCTTTGCACAATGGGGAACTTGGCTAAAGGTCACATGTATTTAAGTAAATAGTCTCACCTTAAATCTATTGTTCTCTCTGAACTTCATTCTTCATCAACAACTAGGCATTAAAGATTTGACAAAACCTATGGAAGGGTCAAATGTTATTTTTTTCTATGAAGGAATGCATGGTATTTGCACCTTTATGGACAAATGTGATACTTTTCAATGCAGTAAGGGTGAAACAATAAAAAATACAGGAACACTCCAACTACTTCCTATTCCACCTGCTATATGGAATTATATTTCTATGGACTTCATTGTCAGCTTACCCAAATCAAACGATAAGTTAGTTATCATGGTTGTCGTAGATTTCCTTTCCAAATATGTTAATTTATGTTCTCTCCAACACCTATTCACCACATCCATAGTTGCTCAAATTTCCATGGACAATATCTTCAAACTCCATGGCATGCCTCACTCTATTGTCTCCGACTGTCTTATAAAATCATTTTTTGCCTCATATGCATTACTTCCCTATTGGCCTGATTCATATACCCTTTCCCTACTTGCAGACTCAATCCCCCTTCATTCCTCCTCATAAATCACTAAAAAACCCCATTTTTTGATATGTACATGCCCTATCAGCTATACAACATGTATATGTTTCTCTTTATCAGCCCGCGTACACATTTCATTGGCTAAAAAAATGTTATTTTCATAAATTTTGGGAGGGGTTTATGGGTTCTTCCGGTTCCCAACCTCCTATTTCCCATGGATAACTAATGTAACCACTTTATTGGAGTATAAAAAGGATCCAAGGGGCAGAGGAGAGATGATCATGCCATTTTTCACCATTATGTTGGCCATATATTGTCTAGTCTACAAGCCCCTTATCCCCAGTCTCTAATTTATCCCCTTTAGATATGGAAACCCCTGTTTCCATCCATACTTTCTCCTCTTATCTTGTCAAAGAGATTTCATTCCTCTTTCTTGGACCTTCTTGGGCATAGAATTTTGAGGTAGTGTTGATCATCATTGGTCCAGTTGGAGGGACCTGGAGACTGGTTCTGGAGTAGTGCCGCAACGGTTACATGTTGTAAATACCCTTGATTATGTTGTTTATTATTAAAGAACTCTCTTTATCACCCTATCTCATGTTTTGTTTTATGATTATTTCATTTGGGAAATTTATTAGCTAAAAAACTGATGGATTTATTTTCAATCATCTTATGTGAGAATTAGTTATGTTGTCTTCTTCATTATGTGTAGGTGTTTGAAGAAACTATTGAAGTAGAATGCCAGAGTGAAAGGTTTCAATTGAGGGATCTTCATGAAACATTTGGAACCATTTTTTCCTCCCACATTCTCATCAAAATTTGGTTAGTTAGTTATAAAATTGCTTGATTGTTCTTGTGGGATTGAGTGTGGTATTTTGGTCAATGCTTTGTTTTGGCTGTAACTCAAAACCATAGGAGAAATTTCTTTGTCGAGATAACTGGTGACCATATTGGGGATCATCTCTTGTTAGGTTATTTTAGGGTTATTGCATTGATTTTATTTTGTTTTCTTGATTGCTTTCTGCTTTTATTGTTGAGTTCAATTGTTTAGAAACTTGGCCTTTATTTCCAGTCCTTGAATCTAGTTTCTTTCTTGTATTTTATTGAAATTATGGGTACGGTATGCTCTATTTTTCAATAATAAAAGAGTACATATGTGGCCTAAAATAGGTCAGATAGTATACATACACACCCTCCCTTGGTGACAAGCGTGTATAAGTCCTGCAAAGATGTATTTTTTTACCTTTTTTGTTGTTCAGGGTCTTGTTTTGGTCTTTGAGGGTTCTCTTGGGATTTCCTGGTTTCTTTCTGTGTCTTACCAGTCTTAGAATTCAATATTTTATTATAAAATAAATGAAAAACAAGTTTATTGGATTCCTTTATGGTTTTGAGTCTTTATTGGATTATTTTCTCTTTGTTTTCCATTGTTTTTTGGCTTTCTCTTTATTTCTGCTGTTGCATTTAGTGTTTCAAAACCCTAGATTTCAATTTCAAGCTTTAGACCTAGGGATTTCAAGGTTTTTTTTGGTTCTTAGGGTGTATACGCTCTATTATTTGATAACATAAGCATACATATGCTTCATATCAAAGAGTTGAGTGCATATATATGCTCCCTATAGTGAGGACAAACACATATAACTTGCTAAGTGTTTTTTGAAAATTTGGGTCATATACACTCTTGTAGAAGGATTGGGTGCATACATACACTCCATATATAAGGTTTAGGAACATATACAAGCTTATATATTCTCCCTACAATGGGGACAAGGGTGTATGGCTTATGTGAGGTGATTTTTCCCTTTATTTGTCAGCCTTTTAAAACCCTATTTTATCTTTTTTGGGGGTCTTTTTTGGGGAGATTATTCCTAAAAGATTTCATTGGCTATAGAAAGTGGGTAAAGTCTTAGAATTGAAAACAAAACAATGTTTTTTTATGATTCCTTGGATTATTTTTATTTCTTGGATTACATAACTATAAGACAAGTCTTGTTCTTATGGTCTTGGTTTCGTGGTCGTTGTTGTCATCATGTCTGAAACCTGAGTTTGTATATGAGTTCAAAGATTTTATTTTGTTCTTTCCTTTTATTTTTCAAACATGAAAACACAAATTTCTTTCCTTTAACATCTTTTGTTTAGTTTGTTCTTTAGTAGAAAGAAGAAGAAAATGAAAAAACCTAGTTTACTGTTAGTTAGGCCTCTTTCTTTCTGTTTCATTATTTTGCATTCATATTTGAAAGGAAAAATATCTTAGTGTAGAAATTTGTTTTTTATTATTATGTTGAAAACAATTTAAAAGGAAAATGAACAAAGAATGCTATTCTAGTTTGCTTCCTTTTCTTTTCTCGCATTTAGGACAAATTTGCATTATGTATTTTGCATCGGAAATAAAAAATATTGCATTTCAAGTTTTGAAAGATTAATCATGAATTTTACTTGTTTGAAACTCTTTTTCATTGTAGAATCAATGTAAAGTTTCATTTTCTTGTGTTCTTATAAGTTTCATTTTGCAAGAATCTCAAACAACATGAGTTGCACTTCTGTACCGTTTGATTAAAGAACAACCTCTTAAATAAATGCTAAATTAAAATTTACTAGACTTTTTGTTTATAGGGTTCATAAAATAGTCTAGGATAGGGACTTGGAATAGGTTGGAGAGTAAACTCTCCAAGGCTGTTTAACTGAACATAGGAGTTTGAATTAGGGAGTGTTTAAAATACAAATGTTGTATAGGTATAGTCGAGAAAATCCTCTAACATAGGATATAAACATGAGGTCACATGAGGGTGAGTGGTGAAGATTACCCCTCCAATACTTTTCCAAGCGTATGTATATCGTTACATATATGGGGGTTTCTTGAGTACCACCTGGCCTCCTATGGTGCCGATACTTTTGGAGCTTCGGGGTTAGATACCCTACCCATATGTACATTCTAAATTATAGAATGTACCCTGCAGACTTCGATTGCGAGTTGGTAACTTTAGTTTCTCTTTGTAGGTGTCACATAGGTGACTGTGGGGGGATTCTAATGGTACCTAAGGTAGACATTGTATCGCAGTTTCAATACCCCTAGAGGGTGCCTCGTGAAGCAAGGGTTACTTGCACCAAGAAGGGATGTTACACAGAGGTAAGGGTAACCACTTCTCACTCCTTCATTCATCAGTCTCGGTACTTAATCAACTCGTGCTAGTTTCTGGAAGGTCCATTTTCCACTTTTTCATTTCCTTGAACTTAGGACCTAATACACCTAGGTTGAAGTTTTATAGAATTTGTTTGTTTGTGATGTTTCTCTTAGGAATTTTTAGTGGAGTTATTCTTTGTGTATTTGGCCTTAGGTTGTGTCTATACCACTTCTTTCATATCGTTGATTCAAGGTCGCTGACCAATCACTTCACTGGTTGGGAAGGACCCTTGGTATTTCTATTGAAAGTATGGAACCACCTCCTAGAAGGTGTGGGTTCTTATACCATTGGTTTTCTAGAGTCAGTGTGAGAATTTTTCAGATGTGAACAATCCCAAAAGGGACGAAACTGTGCATAATAATGTCATGGCTAAATTTCTTGAGGATACCAACCAAGGGACCCCTTCCCAAGGGGATTCTTGTGATTTTCCTTTCTTTGGAAATGTTGGTTCCCCCTTGATGGTCACTTTGAACATTCTTAGGTTGAATGTAGGATTATTAGTTTGGTTGTGGACCACTTTGAGTGTCCTCAATGCTCCCGATGCTTCTTATATAAGCACCTTATGTCATGGGAATCAAATGGATTCTTTACCTTCTGCATTAGCAAAGCATACTAGTTCTCCTCCTTTTGCCTCATCTAGTGAAAGTATAGCTACTAGTAACCAAAAGTGTAATGTAATAGGAAGAGAAATATTATTAAGAATATGTCACCAACCTTTACAAGCCATGTTGGAGCCAAGCAACAAGCCTTTGTTAGTCATGTTGGGAGCATGCAACTGATCTATTCTAGTCATGCTGGGGGAAAGAGTCTAGTCCCTACAGTTCATACTGGATTTAACCAACTAATTGTTACAAGTCATGTTGGATATAAGTCACCAACCTCTATGAGTCGTGTTGGAGACAAGTAACCAACTACTGCAAGTCATGTTGGAAGTGTAAATATAGTCACTGCTAGTCATACTGGTGATATGAAACCAACCACAATGAGTCAGAATAGGGGAAACCCACTAGCCAATGCAAGTCATGATGGGGGAAATTGATATGGTGAGAAACCTATATGATTAGGATGTAAGCCCAAGTTCCCTTGTAATATTTTCAAGGGATACCACCTTACTCATTTATGGCTTGCTATTCTAGTGGTACGAAGAGTGTGGTCCTTGTATGAAGGCCCTTCTAGTCCTGAGTCACATTTGATTTCCCAACAAACTCTTCAACTATTGGTTGATGAAGTGGTCGAGCAAATGCAATTTTCGGTTGGTCCCACTCTTCTTTTAGAGTGTGATGCATCTCTTGACCACATTGTCTCACAACCTATTCTGCTAGTGGTTGAGGAAGTGGTCATGCTGATGCAATCTTTAGCAGATCCCACTCTTCTTGTGGAGGGTGTTGGGTCTACCAAAGTGATCACACTGATGAAATATTTGACCGATCCCACTCTCCTTTTGGGGAGTGATGTGTCTATCTACTATCTCTTTATCATTTCCAGTTCCGTACCTTCTAAATGAAGGGACTTTTTGCTCACTTTGAACATTGCTCCCTTCAAATTTGAGGATGGTTTCCTTGGATTGTAGTAATCTTCTTGAGCCTCACCTTCCTTCTTTTGAACCCTTCCAAATAAGCGTTGAAGCTAATTCAAAAATAATTTACCAATGTATTATAGATGACGGAGACTCCACAAGTATTTTATTCTCCTCATATTGGAAAGATTTGGGTTCTCCCAAGATTGAGTCAACTACTAGTGAGATGTTATTTTTCAACATAATACCTAGTGAGTATTTGGGGATTCTTTCTTAGTTTCCTATCACATTAGGTAGAAATACTATCCTAGTCAATATGTTACTCGTGAAGGGACCTTTAGATTTCAATATCCTTCTTGGGTGTGATTATGTGTATGCTATGATCCTTGTGGGGTCTATGCTCTTTTGTGTGATGTATTTTCCTCACAACATAATAATTGTCACTATTGATCAACTTTCATCTAATAATCACCATCCTAATCAAACATTAGCTCAGGTTCCCCCTTTGTATATTCCTCTTATTCGAGTAGACTCTTCCTCGCCACGAGTGAAATATTTGACGTCTTATCCTTGGTGCTCAATTTCTTATGAGAAGGAGTATTTGTATTCATGTTTGCATTCTTGAGACAATTTCTCAACAATTAATCATGTGATTTATCCAATGGGGGAATGAGAGCCCTTGATTTCCCCTATTATCCCAAGAGATCTTGAGTTTTCGATTGAGTATGATCTTAATATTTGTGAGACCTCGAGCTCTAGTATTTGTGAGTCTTCGAGTCCCTCTTTACATGATTTCTTAGATGTTGAATCACCTTCAGATGAGGCTATCATTGAAGACATGATTTCATATGGTAGACCATGGGAATAAATGCATCACAGATTTTTCTTTCTTCTCAAACCGTAGATTGTACATGTTGATTATCAAAGAAACCCTTTATCTGAGCCTAGCGATGGGATATTCTTAAAAAACCACTATGCATAAGCCACAAGGTTGTGTGGTGATTTGTACCATATTGTAATTTTAGGCTTTGTTGTTTTCAAGTTTTGTATTCCATAACACAAGTTGTTATCAAAGGTTTATATATTAGATTTATTAACTTATGGATGAGTGTTTTTGGTCATATGTATAGGAATTTGGAAACATTTTTCTTTGGAACCTTTTTGTTATGTCGATCCATTCTGATAGGTAATGATCTCGAAATTGGCATATAGGTTAGATTTTCCCCTCCATGCATTTTTTGCATTATCCATTTATTGTTTCATTTTTCCTTAGAATTGATCTCACTTAGTTACAACTTGGAACCTTCTTTGTTGTTTTGAAGTGTTTTAATTCACGTAGTAGAGCCTACCATTCATCGGTTCTCTAGTTAGAGCCTTGTTCATAGTTTGGAACCCATGCTGAAGTACTTTCATAGGCTTAGGAGCCCTATTTAGTCCCACTATGACTTTGCATCAAAGCTTCATAACTTCTTGTCATATTTGTTCTAGCTTATACCTCATGGGGCTCCCAAATTTTTTGTTAAGTTGTAATTGCATTACATCTTTACCACTTGCACATTTGGGACTAATGAAAGCTTCAACTTGCTCTCATATATCCTATTTCTTATGTATTCTCTCAATTTCCAGCCTTGCATAAATTTCCTCTGCGACTTGACACCTATATACTTGGAGAAATCATTCTCCCAAGTGTCCATATCCTGCATGCATTCCTTGCATTGAGAATAAGTATGTGTTAGATATCTAGAGAGGTAGTGGGGGTCCTAAAGGGCCCATAGTGATAATAGTGGAGGCCATTCAATGAAATGTGGACTAGATCCACTATATTATTAAATAAGGCCCACTATGGTAGTTAGGTATAATAAATGTAAGAGGACTTAAGTACCAAATACTTTAATAAAAAAACGCCACCAATATTCAAAGAACAATATATAAACACTTTTATTATAAGAAAACCCTTGAGGTAGGGCAACACCATACAATGGATCCTATTATGGAAGGGATTCTCTCCTGCTCACTTGCCTTTTTGAGGGGGGCTTCCTCCTATTGAGATATTTCTCCAAATACAAAACTTCTCTTTATATCCCATTACATTGCTTGAACCCATTAATATAGTGCTACCAACAACCTAAGATCATTCTAGAGGAGGAATATTCTAGAAGTAGAACCTTCTAGTAAGTCCTCTTACATTAATTATATCTAACTACCATAGTGGGCCTTATTTAATAATATAGTGGGTCTAGTCCACCTTACATTGAGAGGCCTCCACTATTATCACTATGGGCCCTCCACCCCCCCACTAACTCTTTAGATACCTAACATTCCATCCCCCTTATGAAAGCATTGTCCTCAACACTTGTTATGAGGGCATACAACCATATACTAGGGTCCCATGGATAAGTGTGGACCATAGTGCTGAAGTAGACTAGAGAAGCAGGGTCCCATGTAAAAATGAAAGCCACCATGATGAAGTAGTCCAATCACCATTATAAACCAAGGTCCCATGTCTGAGTGATCATGTGAATTCCATGCAGAAGGTATCGGAACCCAATAACCAACTGAAAACGATTCTCCAAACACTGACACCTGTCATGTGGATCTAAATAAGAAGATCCATCCACATAGTGCGAAAGGGTCATAGTTGAATCTATAAGGAATAATACCATTGTAGAATATGCAATATGGACACTAGTAATCATAACTGGCTCCTGATTTTTCACATTGATGTTCTCTACAAAAGGTGGAGTAGAGTCATCAAATAAAATATGAAAGTGGTGGACATCCAAAAAATGAGAACTATCCATATACCAAGCATCACAATCGGCCTCAAAATAATACCAAGCATATAATTCTTGATTATATTCATCCCTAATGTTTGCCATAAGATATCCCTCTTGTAGTAGATCCAATGACCATTGAATATTGTGATAACTGTTTATGTGGTCATGTAGACTAGCCTTGATGCCTTGCAGGTGGTTATGCATATTGGCTTTGTGGGCTTAAACCTTTCGTAGAATTTCCATGAGTTGCGAGTGAATATCCATTGGAAACACCACATATAATGTAGAAAAAAATATATTGAAATAACATATCCAATGGAATTTATCTGGTAGAAATATGAACACCTTGTGCAAAGTTATGAATTCTACAATCTTGTTGCCATCACAAACCCCCCCCCCCCCCCC
>JASDQU010738843.1:256433-283062 GCA_032191745.1 Picea mariana
TTTTATTTGGGTGATTTGTTTTTTGAAAGAGGAACTTAGATATGTAATTTTTTTTAGCAAATTTAGCCTCCATGTGCTACAAAAATAAAAAAATCATGCCGCCGTCCGTGGAAAAACCTTGAAAAATTGCAGATTTTAAAACTTCAATAACTTTACTTCTCGGACTCCATTTCAAATGATTTTTTTTTTTTTAAATTGGGTGTTTTTCTGAGAGGAACTCAGATATACAACCCGTTTCTGCAAATGTTTCCCAAAAATACACATAAATCATCCGTAATGTATTGGCCCTCTTTGGCTTCACCGAAAAAAACTGCAAAAATAGAAAACAAATTGCCCACAATTCTTGCCAAGGAAAGTGCTCTGATAACAATTGTTACATTCCAAAGACTTGAATAAAAAAACACCACCAATATTTAGAGAACAATATATAAGAACCACACTTTTATTATAAGAAAACCCTTGAGGTAGGGCACCACCATACAATGGATCCTATTATGGAAGGGATGATCTCCTGTTCACTTGCCTCTTTGAGGGGGATTCCTCCTATTGAGCTACCACTCCAAATACAAAACTTCTCTTCACATCCCATTATCTTTCTTGAACTCCTTTATATAGTGCTACCAATAACCTAAGATCATTCTAGAGGAGGAACCTTCTAGTAAGTCCTCTTACATTTATTATATCTAAGTACCATAGTGGACCTTATTTAATAATATAGTGGATCTAGTCCACCTTACATTTAGTGGCCTCCACTATTATCACTATGGGCCCTTCGGCCCCCCCACTACCTCTACACATACCTAACAATATGTTCCCTATGATTTAAACTAGTTTTCATACCCGCGACACTCGTTTCCTCCACTGTATTATAGAATTATTTTACTCTTTTTTCAAGCTTTCATAACATGAAAAAGAAAAAAAATAAAATAGATAAAAAAGAGGATGGGTAAGAGTCAAGTTATTAGTTGTGTTTGTTAATAGTCATGTCGCCCTTGAACAAAGCACTAAGTTTTTGAGTCTTTGTCTCAAATGGATTGGGTTTTAGTAATGTATTTAAGAAACTAAATCTTGTTCATTGCATCTTTACTTCTTCAACTGGTTATCCTTCTAGTCACAATGGAGAGTCTGTTGATGCCTTTTTTGTCACAGACTTATGTCATTGTTCATTCTTGAGTCTATTCTACCCAAGTCACTTTTTGTGTCGTTCTCTTAATCAAGGGAAGTTTTATCTCATGTCATCCACTCCTTATAATTATCAACTTTTCATGTCAGCCTTCCCATACATTAAATACATTTCAGAATCAACAACCATCTTGTATGTTACTCGTGTCAATATGGAAGGCCCCCATTGAATTCTTGCTGGAGGGTCAACTCTTATTAACTATGACACATTTCTCTGGGAGTTTGACCTAGAGTACCACCCTCACCCTATTTACATAAATGATAGGTTACCTTGTGCTCAAAAAATGAAAATCCATCGTTGGTCACTGAATGAGTGGTTTGCCATGTGTTCGATGTTAAGACCTTATTCACACTTTGGGATTTGTGTAGTACCCTGGGTTCCATTTTACTCATTGGTCAAATTAATTTCCTTTTTCAATGGTTTTCATTATTGGCCCTTGCTCAAAGGGTCTCTTCCATGCGCTATTCCATCCAGTGCACATGAGATATGTACCCGATTGTGTATCCTTCACATATTTTCATCTGATTTCTTCCAAATATTTGGCCTTCTACTATTCCTCATGTTGAATGATGGGGGATGCCCTAATTCCCTCCTTCTAGTGAATCTCTTCCCATCAAATTTGGCTCATTTTTTCTAGGATCAAGATATAGAGTCTTTGTTAGTACCTTGGGTCTTTCACTCATCAGTGGGAGGTTCCCTTTCTATTGAAAATGGGAATACATCAATGTCCCCCGATTGATAGATTATACAAGTGTTCAACATCAACTCATTTATTCACACTTGCTAGAATGTACTAGGTACCTCGACGCCCATTATCATTATTGGTGGGTTGTCTCACATTTGTTAATGGTTTACATCTATGACTAGTAATCAAATAGTGTTTCACTATTTTCAACTTCAACACATATATTAACATGGTGTAGACTCGTACCATTGATGGTTTGATTTGAAGACCTTGGTTCTGTAGCAACATCACCTATTTTATGCTGCTGCCCAAGTTGCATTAGACAATACCACTTTATTTCTATGACATTGGTACTTGTGGAGGATCAGTTTGTACTTCACTTGTTTCGAGATATCCTCCTTTGATTTTGAGACATAGATCCACTATGTATCTCTTTCGTGGCTATGATCACTTTTGACATGAATCTACTATGTATTCATTTTTTATTTTTGTGGCCATGATTATTGCATATATATATATATATATATTTCATGGACCCACAATGTACTTGATTTGACAACCATATTTTTTTCACTTCTGAGCATGGGTATGTCCATCTAGGGAAGAGAGTATTCTTGTTTTCTGTTGTAGGTTCTGTTTTGGAATGTTTTTCAATGAAGCATACCTAGGACCAATTCAAACTCACATCCTCGATTGTATAATTCATTTTGGCCATAAGTTTCTCTTTTGATCTCACACATTAGGGCACATCTGTTATAGTATCATTTTCCACTTCATATGCATTTATGCCTTATTGGCCCGATTCATATACCATTTTCCTACTTGTAGACTCAATCCCACTTCATTCCTCCTAAAAAATAACTAAAAAAACCCATGTTTTGATATGCATGGGCCCTATGAGCTATACAACATGCGTACATATGCAGGTTTCCATTTATCAACCTGTATACACATTTATTTGACTAAAAAAGCCAATTTTCCTAAATTTTAGGTGGGGTTTATGGGTTCCACCAATTCCCAACCCCCTATTTCCCATGGATAACTACTCTAACCACTTTGCTTGAGTATAAACATGATCCAAGGGGTAGAGGAGAGATGATCATGCCATTTTGCACCATTATGTTGGCCATATATTGCCTAGTTTGCAAGGCCCTTATCTCGAGTCTCTGATTTATCTTCTTCAGATATGGAAACCCTTGTTTCCATCCATCCTTTCTCCTCTTATCTTGTTAGAGATATTTCATTCCTATTTTTTGGACCTACTTGAGCATAGAAGTTGGAGGTAGTGTTGTTCATCATTTCCCCAGGTGGAGAGACTTGGAGTCCAGTTCCAGAGTAGTGCCGCAGTGGTTATAGGTTGTAACTACCCTTGATTTTACTGTTTATTAGTAAATAACTCTCTTTCCCATGCTATCTCATGTTTTAGTTTCTGATAATTTTATTTGGGAAATTTATTAGATAAAAAACTAATGGATTTGGTTTCAATCATCTTATGTGAGAACTAGTTATCTTGTAACGACATCTTTTCAACTATCTTCTTCATTGTGTTCATATGTTTGAAGGAAGTATTGAAGAAGAATGCTAGAGAGAAATGTTTCAATTGAGGGATCATAATCAAACATTTGGAACCAGGTTTGTCTCTCAATTTCTCATCGAAATTTAGTTAGTTAGTTAGTTATAATATTTCTTGATTGTTCTTGTGGGATTAAGTGTGGTCTTTTGGTTAATGTTATGTTGTGGTTGTAACCCAAAACCGTAGGATAAATTTCTCCATCAATAGATTCTGATCCAAATTTCACCAACAATTTTTGGAAATAATTGTTCAATCTCCAGGGAACCCAATTGCATATTAGCATGGCCTATCATCCCCATACTAATGGAAAAACTAAATATGTCAATAAGTGCTTGGAAACATATTTGTGGTGTTTCGTGTTCAACATAAAAAATCAATGGGATTAGTGGTTACCCTTAGCTGAATGGTGGTACAACACATATTACCATGCTTCCAGTTACATGACTCCCTTTGAAGCAGTCTATAGTCAAAATCCACCTTTTGTTCTATCCTACCTGCTCAATGTATCCAAGGTTAAATACATTGACAACATACTTACAATCTGAGTTTTCATTCTCTGCACCCTCAAAGAAAATTTTGTCATGGCTCAGAATCACATGAAGAAACAAGCATATCAAGGTTGTTCAGAATGCCAATTTGCTGAAGGGAACTAGGTGTTTCTTCGTCTGCAACCTTATAAGGAAAATTCACTGAACATCAAACACTATCAGAAACTCACTCCCAAGTTTTATGGCCCTTATCCAATAATCAATTACATGGGGTCCGTGGCCTAACAATTATCTCTCCCCACCCACTATAAGCTCCATCCTATTTTTCATGTCTCTTGCTTAAAGAAAGTAATTGGAACTAAGTGCTAGACTCAACCTAGACTCCATGAATTGAATGAAGAAGGATCCATTTGGTTGCATCCCAAAGAAGTCTTGTATCACTATGAGAATCATACCAATCAGTGCACCATCAAGGAAGTTTTAGTTAAGTGGAAGGATATACCACCATAATATGCCACATGGGAGATGGCTACCATTCTACAACAATTTCCCCATCTCAAGCATGGAGGACAAGGCAATTTCTCAAGGGGGAGGGCATGTGAGGGACCTAACCTCCCTAACCCCTCACATAGGTATAATAATGGGTTTTCTATGTAATAAAGTATAAAATTAATAAATAAGGCTTATGTAGCAATGTGAACACATCTAATAGAAGAAGAATTAATAAAAGTTTATGCTTCTAGAAATATCTTCCTCTAGAATGTTTTTTAGAAGATAGAAATAGTAAAAATAGGAGTAGAAGGCATGATAAAGTTTTTCCTTGAGAATTATTTTTTAATTGAGCTTTTCTCTGTTGGAGGTTTCCCCATCGAAGAGGAAAATGAAATTAGTTTTCTATAAACACTGGTATAATTTATGGTGTTATTGTTCTCTATATTTTTCTCTTTCCTCTGATATTTGTCATAACAATTCTATTTCTTCTCTACACAATACATCTGGTACCTTACATCAAAATCAACATAAACTTAGTTTTCTTGTCTTATGTCCTAATACACATTAGGATAAGCCTCTTCATCAACAATTACTAGATTTGAAGAGATTCCTTGAGAAGTTCCTGCACCCTCATTGTTGACTGTTTATTTTTTCACCTCCTAGATCTTGATACCAAAGGATAGCCTACATACCACCTCAAATTTAGCTTCAAACAACATGAAATTCTCCAAAATATCCTTGTAGTGGGTTCCGTTCCCCTTAAACACTTGGGAAATGAGTGCTTTTGTGTGTCAGTATTGCTTAGTTTCCCTAAATACATTAGTATCCCTATTTCTGGAGAAGTCGTGGTAAGAAAACCAACCATAAAACTCCTTTTCTATCTACTCTTGTGCCACCCTCTTCATTTTTTCTAGGACCACTCTCTAAGCAACATCTACCTTCTCTTTCAAATTTGTTGAAAACATTAACTGATAAGTTTTCTTATCTCTCCTATACACCCGCTCAACTCTAGTCATGGGGGGATTTATTTTCTTTCCAAATGCTAGATGAGAAGCCTTCCTATATATTCTCCTTTGACCCTCTGCACTTGATTTTAGAGTCTTCCTATTTAGATAATTCCACCATGTAACTAAAACAATATATGCCTAGATAAATTTTTGTCTTGTTCTCTATGCATAAGGACCTAGAGTCTCCACCATCACATAGTGAATTCACTAAGATTAGACTACTATTGACATTAGTGTTCCCAACCTCCCCATTAATTCTAGGAGTTGACCACAAAATGAATTGATACAAAAAACCAAACTACCTACCATTCAAAGCAACCAAGATATCGTTGGCTTGACACTCCTTTTCACTCACTTGGGTAACAATTGTTGATGTTTGCAGCTTCCTGAGACATTCTCCAGATCATACTCCTCTGTGATTGATTTGAGTTTTTCTGTGATGACACTTATTCGAGAAGGGATAAGTGCGTTTGGGATTATAGCCCAACGTACTTTGTGGAGAGCACATGAGGACACATCCCATGTGGAGAGAACATGAGAACATGTCAAGGGAGTTGACCCTTGATGTAACACACTATGGGAGTTGACCTTAGTGTTTCTATAGGGTGTAGCCTCTAGAAGTCCACATGGGAGTACCATGTGTGACAAACATTCTCCAGATCGTACTCCTTTGTGAATTAAGTTGAGTTGATCTGTGAGGACACTTATTTGAGAAGAGATAAGTGCATTTGGGATTATAGCCCAATGTCCCATGTGGAGATCACATGAGAACATGCCAAGGGATTTGACCCTTGACATCACACACTATGGGAGTTGACCCTAGTGTTTCTAGAGGGTGTAGCCTCTAGAATTCCACATGGGAGTGCCATGTGTGAAAAACCTTTTGCTACTATGGTGGTTGTGTACCACTGGAAGAGATTGTGTGTCTCTGGACAGTAGTTGTGTACTACTATGGAAATATACCTCCCTAGCTAAGAGGGAGTGTTTATGTTTCAACATTGAGCGAAACCTCTCCTAGATTGGGTTGCAGACCAAGGGAGATAAGATACATTTATCATAAAGGTGCACTTGTGGTAAATGGGCCCATGCCTAGTCCTTCCTTAATCATGAGAAATAATAATATGGACTTGATGTGCTTGAAGTGCTTTCCATGTGTCAGTTAGCATCAGGATGACATACACTCACAGGTGTGTACCTGTGGTGAAAGATCCTAGTGTGGTCTTTGTCCTAGTCATGGTGATTTGACAAGGAATGATAAAGAATCAATATGCTATATGGTATTACATGTGGACCCATAGTGAGCTTGATCTTAGAGAGAGTCAATTGGATCAAAAGGGAGAGCCACATACATAGTTTCTCCTTGGTTCAGGTGGGAGAGAGACGTCTCCCAATATTGATAGACAAGTGTCATGAGTCTAGGGTAAAGTTTGTATACTTCAGAGACAAGCTTGGCATGATGAAGAATGTCTCCCTCATTGAGAGGGAGTGTTTATGTTTGGACAACATCGAGAAGACATTCTCTTAGAATAATAATTAATAATATAATTATTGATTATTAAATATCATATATAATAAGTAAATGATAATAATAAATAGTTATTAATTATTCAAGGGACACATCCTTTCATGGATGGTCACCATATGTTCCCTATATATGGAACACTCATCATTGTAATAATATATCGATCATATCTCATATGAAGAAAAACAACATGGTATCAGAGTAGGACTGGGCTTGACTCCTTCACAGGAGGGCCCAAGAAAATGAGAGTAGAGTAAAATGTTGGGAGTGTTAAATTTATGGGGTTGTTACAATATTTATGTACAATATATTTACTTTTTTTACTCCTACCTAAATTATAGAAAGAATTCCATAAATTATGGTGGGCACTAATTTCTAGTAAAAATGTCTAATTACCTAAATATGAGGAATGTAATGCATATTTACTTCTACCTATATTTATGCAAAGAATCACATGAATTATGGAGGAACAATTTAACAAAGTCAAATGCTATGTGGATGGATTATAACCAAATTAATCTTCGGTTAGTTACAGAGGTATTCTCCAACTATTTATAAGAAATAAAATTGAATTTAATTTTTCAAAGAGACGTGTCTTTTTTTGGATCAATCTAATATTACTATAAAAAGACACTTCAAAGATACAACAATAGACACATATTTTTTCTCTCTCACATGTGGGATAAGTGATCTAAGGAAGAGACTAAGAAGTTGAAATTTTATGAGTTACTTACTGATGTTCTAGTGTTTACTAAAGTAATATCGTATATCATTGGAAGTAATTACCATTTGTGGAAAATTGTGCTTGTTTAATTTAACATTAGAAAATCAAGATGGTTAGCCGTATGACATCGAGTATATTATGGATGTGTGTTGGTAGCCGTATGACTTCGAGTATATGCTGGATGTGTGTTGGTAGCCATATGACATCGAGTATATCATGGATGTATGTTGGTCATAGTAGAAGACATATTATTTGGAGGGTCACTATATATAGTTGTGCACAAGATAAATTGATCTCCTCTAGGAGATGATTTTTGTTGTTCTTGTTTCTTTTTCCAGGAAGGTCATATGTAATAGATATGAGAAGGATCCATAATGGAGAGATTGAGGAATAAGTATACATCAAGAAACCAGATGGTTTCATGATACATGAGAATGAATCTCATGTGTACAGGTTGAAGAAGGCCTTGTATGGACTTAAGCAACCACCTCGAGATTTGTATGTGTTGGAAGATGGGAAAATATAGGGTTCAACGCTTCAACAATGCACCAAAAAAACCTTAACTACCGACTATTTCGGCAACACCTGCGAAGTAGATGAAGTCTCACCCGAGGTAGAGGCAGGGGGGTTGTAGGACTCAAGTGTCTACAACCTAGCTAGGACACAGATCTGTGATCACAATAATTAATAGAGCACTTAGAAATTAACATTCATTAGTCTTTAATCCTTATTCACATTGTAGGTTAAAACCCTAATTACAGAACAACGTAATATTCAACAAGATCTAACACATCAACACCTGCGAAGAAGATGAAGTGTCACCCGAGGTAGAGGCAGGGGGGGTTGTAGGACTCAAGTGTCTACAACCTAGGTAGGACACAGATCTATGATCACAATACTTAATAAAGCACTTAGCAGTTAACATTCATTAGTCTTTAATCCTTATTCACATCGCAGGTTGAAACCCTAATTACAAAACAACGTAGTATTCAACAAGATCTAACACATCCAAGCATTTAACACACATAAATAGGTCAGATATAGCATTCATTCATATCACTAAGAACTAAGCTATTCCATCAAATGTATCTAACACATATAAAGATTCAATACTAAGCATAAATTACATCAATAACACAAAATAATCACAAAACAGGATATATGTGGTTCACCCCCAGCGTGGGACTACGTCCACCAACTCTTATTCTTCTTTATTATCTTCTTTCAATCTTCTTACATGCACAGAGACTCAAAACCCACTCTGCATAGGACAAGATATCTATGCTCACCTTGCCAGATCCTCCTTCCCCGATTAGCACAACACAGAGCCTTCTTATAATCACTTGCACTTAGCTCTGCAAGTTCTCGACACACAGTATGCACAAAGCCTTTAAAACTAATCACACTTATATCACTAGCTTACAACTGACTCCTTCTTACATCTCCTAGCTACTTATTTATACATTACAAGAGGGACCTAATCATGGGTAAACCCATGGGCCAAAATCCCATACCCGTTACATAAACCCTAAACCCAAAAATCCCGTAGAAAGGGGGAAAGATCTCGCGAACTCTGCTTCGCCTGGGCGCACCGTCTTCAACTAGCCCGTCGAATTCCAAAAAGTGGTCAAACATGACCAAGGTTCTCCAAAACTTGGTTGAGGGCCAACAACCCCCCAACACTCACCTATGACTCATCCCAAGTCACTTTGATCTGGGCAACTCTTCTTTGAAGGCCTCAAGCTTGGCTCGAGCTACCTTGACTTGCTACTTCACCAAAGCCTCTTACTTGATGAACTCCTGAATGATTTTCTCGGTGATAGGTCCTTTCAAGTGCTATTCCACTGTGGTGACCACTTGTTCTAGTTGTGCACCTTGTCCCTCGATCTCCTAAAAAAGTGTGCAGGCTTAGTTCTGTATTGGCATGAGTATCTGGGTCACTTCCGTTAATTTAGTTTGGATGGAATGGACCTACTGCTAAAATGCACGCTGTTCCTGTGACCTTTTCATCTTCTCAACTGCTGATAGTACCTTCAACTATTCTTGCACTTTCGCTGCTTGTTGCTTTTCTTCCTAGAGCTATGACTCCAATGTCCTTAGTTCTATATCCTCTGCAAGGCACTCATAAGTCCACGCACTCCGATTGCTTAATTGCTTGCATTCCAAGGCCAATTCCTTGAATCTTTCTACTATGCTCCGAGAAGTTTCTTCTCTCTGGTCTTGCACTTCCTCTAGAGTTCTTGGCACTGCTTGTAGTTCCAGTTCTGCCACTCTTGCTTGAAGTTGCTGAATAGCTTCATCGAGCTTCTCCACTTGAATATCCTCTGTGTCTCCTTATATCTGGGTGAGGCTCGACACAGAGTGAAGTGATTTGGTGACTGCCTCCTTGAATCCCATATCCTCTATGAGCAGTTGTTCTTTTTCCTTTTGGATATGTGCTTTATCCTCTAAAACTTCGTCTGGAGGTCATATTTCTCTTGCTGCGCAACCCGACATTGCTCTAAGGCTTCCTCCTTTGCTTTCTTTAATGCCTTTGTGGCCTACTCCTTTTCCTCCTAGACCCAACGAAGGTGATCCTCAATTGAATATGCTAATATGCGTAGCTGGGCAGGCTCATCTCCTACTTCTATTCCCCCTAATGACAACAACACAATAGACACTGTATGTCTCGAATAAAGAGCCTGTTGTACCCCTTTGAGCTCCGCCTCGATCCTGTTGAACATTGTCTCCTGTTTGGCTTCACTTTGATGCAAAATTTCCTCCGAGGTGTCTGATACAGTTGCGATGATAAGGTCAATATCATCCACTGTGAGTACAGTCTATAATTGAGGCTTATTTGCTCGTGATTTCTTCCATGCTGATGGTTTCTTCGGGGAAACCTTTCTTTTCTTAGATGTCTCAGCCTCCATAAAAGGATCCTTAGGTGGTGTCACTTTTCCCTGTTCCTGTTTGTTTTCTTCCCCTTTGTTCTCTTCCTGGTCTACTTCCTCATCTCCTCCTCCTCCTGGTGAATCTGGTGTAGTTTCCTTTGATGCACTGTTCATTTCTTCTACTTCTTCCTTCTTCTTCCTTCTACTGCTACTAGGTCCATCATACTCTTCTCAAGTGACTACAGGACGTCCGATGAGGTCGAGGTTGGAGAGTTCTATATGTTCGACTGGTACAAGGAACTCTGCAGGCCATTCCTTAGTCATTTCTTCCATGTCCTCCTCTGTGAGTTTGTAACAGGACTGAAGCTCTTCCTTGTGTTCATCCCCACTCGCAGTGATGTAAATGAAATGCCTATCTGTGTGGAACTTCGCAAGTGGCTTGAACCTATGCAGAGTATTCAGTGTCATGCGAGGGAAATATTCAATGGCCCTCTTTAGCTATAAGTAATATGTGTGTAACACCACATTGGATTGCCATTATTTTTCCATGTCGCTCAAATACCAGAGCGTAGTGAAATTTGCGGCCAGTGGTTCAGACAACTCAATTTCAGGGAAGTTTGCTCCTTGTGACATCTCCCAAGTGATGAAGGAAATGAGAATCAACAACCAGCTAAAATGAAACTCGTAGCCCTGGTCTTTTGCTTCACAGAAATCTTTCTCCAACTGGTTGACGAGGTAGCTTGCCCAGTTCATTTGCATCCCTTCGATGCATTTTCTTGTGAGGTTGAAGATGAAACCCGTGACATGCATTGGTCTGTTCTTCCTGATGATATTTCCTTCTATCAACTAACAATCTAGGTGCACTGCACCATTTTGGATGGAGGCTACCTTGTAGCCCCGCTTCCCCTTATCTACATCGCCGTAAGTTTATTTTATGCGCTGTGCCAGGGCACGATCTGCAGCCTTCCTTGGGTAAAAATCCTAAGGGTCAGGTCCTTGCATGCTTAATTCAGTGATCCGATGGATCAACGCCGAATCTACGGTGATGCACCGATCCAACCACAGGTAACCACCATGGTAGCATGAAAGGAGGATTTTAACGCACATGTTAACCTCCTGATGTCTGTCGAAATGTGGTATCTTCATCACGTTAAGAATGGTTGATCTTGCGATGTCCATGGTCCACGGGTGGGGGATTATCTTTGAATTCTTCCCCGTTGTCTTCGTCAAATACGTATGTGGGGCGAGCATTCCATAATTCTTGCGGTCTCCCAAGTTGAAGTCACTGATCTTTAGCATCATAATCTGTCCTAATTGCAGTCCAATTGCACGTATCCCCTTCAGGAGGTATGCAGTTATTAGTGTATAGTCGAAGTCCCTCGGGACACTATCACGACTAACCGCGCCAGCCAGAGGCAGGATATAGTCAGGCATGATTGATGGGATGAGATTCACGTTTGCCAAGTCATCGTGATGCTTTCTCCGTTTCTCTGCACAGTTCAAGATGGCCCAGATCGATGTGATTTCGATGGGGAGGCTTGTAATCCTCTTGTTGATGAGGCCTATAATCCTGCAGACAGGACCTTCTCAGCCATGAGGTCTATTAGGATCTCTTTGATGGATTTCTCTACTGCGCTAAGGTTGCTCGACATGCATGCTTGTGATCAAATGTTTTGGACAGGTGGACAAATGCTCAAGGTAAGAAGAATAGGTGGTGAGGTTTCAATAAGCATTGAATGAAAGAAATTAGTTCTCTATGGGCTCGGATAATCACAACTCGTGAAAGTGTCCTTGGTGCAACATTTGATGGGTTAAATAGACAATAGCGTAACATATTGCTCCAACGGGTAGGAATGCCTCAATCAATACAATTCCATTCATTATGGCGCGGTCCCAACGGTCCAATGGTGAACGTTCGGGCAATAACTGTGTTTGTAGCCATTTTGGAGCGTTGTTCTAACGGTCAGGACACCTCCAACGATCATATTTCTTCACCGTGGCGAAGTGTCAGTCAGTGTTGTTCTACTATTCAGATGAGGTTCAAGTTCTGCAAGCCTTCCTTCTGCAAAATCCTCTCTAGAACCTCATGAAGTTTTTCTAGATTTTCTTTCTTCTTACTGAGCTTTCTTGCTTTCTTCCCTGTGATCTGCATGTCTGGATTCCTCTTTCCATTATTGTTCTTATCTTTTCTTAGCATAGTAACTTCACACTGTTGAGGATCTTTCACAAGGTTCAAGGATAATACTTATTCTCTTACTGTTTCTAGAGTAGGTTCTCTACTCTCCTACATGGATAAGTTCTTTAAGACTTCTTGCGTTCTTTCAACTTTGATAGCTAAGTATCTGGCCCTCAGTTTCTTCAAATTTTCTCCTCCTGTTCTTCTATTAAGCATGCTATTCTCTTAGCCATGAAATCTCTTACTTCTTACTTTTTCTATTCTATAGATTCATCTTCTTCTTTTCTTCGGATCTGATCTCTCTCAATCCAAGTCCTTCCTAACAAAAGTGCAAAAGGGGCATTGTTCTCAACAAACTTAATGACCTCTAATCCTTCTTTTGTTGATGTTCCATGAGCACTCATATGTACATGAGAAAGTCTTCCACATAGGGTTATCATCTTCCCTTTAAACAATCCTATTCCTCCCAATGAAGGAATCATAGCAGGATTTCCTACGATTTCCCAAGTACTTTCTGTCATGATTCACCTGTGTTTCTGCATCCAATACATAGTCTATGTTGAAGTCTCCTATTCTTGTTTCTATGCACTCTTTCTCTTTTAAAACCTATGATAAGATGATGTCTCTGTGATCATTTAGTGTTTCTTTCATCTGCAATAATATAACCTTAGATTCTTTCTGGTTCTTTGGCATATCCTTAGTTTCTTGACTTTCATCATGGATTTCTTGTTTCATGTTCATATTTTCAACTTTAGTAGTCATTCTAGGGCAATCCAAAACTTAATGTCCAGTAGCCTTACAAAAAATGAAAATAGGACCTCTACTAGGACATTCCTTAGCAAGATGTATCGGTCTTCTACAACTATAACAAAGAGTCAATCCTCTATTTCTCTTAAACGATCCTCAAACTTTCCTATACTACGCACTAGGATCACAGTGATAGACCTACAAAAAATTCTTTCTAGGATCGTGCATCCACTTGTCAATGCAAAAATTCTTTCTATGCATAGGAATAACATATATGTCACTATTTCTATCAGATCTATTCATATCATATCTTCTTTCTTCTAGCTGTGCCCTAGTTTTCAGACTAGGACGAAATCTATCAAATATACCTAGATCCATTATTTTGAAAACAAAAATTTCCACTTATCTTACCTTTATTAGAGCACCAAGCTTTAATATCTTACCTCTTTTCTTCAGATCAAACTTCTCTTTCTTAGCACAGATCTTCGCAAGTCAAGTAGGATAATGCACACTACAAGATCAGATCTACGCACAAAGATTCTCTTTCTTTCAGTTCCCAACAATCACAGTTTCAAGTCTCGACAATGGAACCATTTGTTGGCACAGGGGTAGACCCAGGGTTCAACGCTTCAACAATGCACCAACAAAACCCTAACTACCGGCCCTTTCAACAACACCTGCGAAGTAGATGAAGTCTCACCCGAGGTAGAGGTAGGGGGGGTTGTAGGACTCAAGTGTCTACAAACTAGCTGGGACACAGATCTGTGATCACAATACTTAACAGAGAACTTAGCAGTTAACATTCATTAGTCTTTAATCCTTATTCACATCGCAGGTTAAAACCCTAATTACAGAACAACGTAGTATTCAACAAGATCTAACACATCTAAGCACTTAACACATAGAAATAGATCAAATCTAGCATACATTCATATCACTAAGCACTAAGTTATTCCATCAAATGTATCTAACACATATAAAGATTCAATACTAAGCATAAATCAAATCAATAACATAAAATAATCACAACACAGGATATACGTGGTTCACCCCTAGCGCGGGGCTACGTCCACCAACTCTTCTTCTTCATTATTATCTTCTTTCAATCTTCTTACGTGCACAAAGCCTCAAAATCAACTCCACATAGGACATGAAATCTATGCGCACCTCGCTAGATCCTCCTTCCCCGAGCTTGGCACAGCACAGAGCCTTCTTACAATCACTTTCACTTAGCTTTGCAAGTTCTCAACACACAGTATGCACACAACCTTTACAACTAATCGCACTTAGCTCACTGGCTTACAACTGACTTCTTCTTACATTTCCTAGATACTCATTTATACATTATAAAAGGGGCCTAATCATGGGTAAACCCATGGGCTGACATCCCATACCCGCTACATAAACCCTAAACCCAAAAATCCCATAGAAAGGGGGAAATATCCCACGATCTCCGCTTCACTTGGGCGTTCCGTCTTCGACTAGCCTGTCGAAGTCCAAAAAGTGGTCAAACATGACCAAGGTTCTCCAAAACTTGGTCGAGGGCCAACAATATGTGAGTATTGATGGATGCCTGATGATTTTGGGCTTTGACAAAAGTGTTGTCGATCCCATCCTGTACTACAAGACTATTAATGGTGAGCCCCTGATTTTCGTCCTCTATGTTGATGATTTATTCCTCACTGGTACATAGAGCCTTATTGTTGAATGCAAGTATGTGTTGGCCTATACGTTTGAGATGAAGGACCTTGGTATGATGCACTACTTCTTGGGACTAGAGGTGTGGCAAAGAACTGATGAGATATTCTTGAGTCAGGGGAAGTACATAGTTGGGATATTGAAGAAGTTTGGGATGCTGAACTTGAAGCCCGTGGTTACAACAATGGTGATGAATCTAAAGAAACTAATCATGTCTTCTTCCAATTCTGACGAAATTGATCTAACTCTATACAAAAAGCTGATTGGATCATTGATGTATCTGGTTAACACCAAACCAAATATTTGTTATGAAGTGAGTACACTTAGCCAATTTATGAGTCAGCTGAGACAAACACACTGGATTGCTACGAAGCATGTGTTGAGATACCTACGAGGCATAGTTGGACATGGTCTAAGATATACTTCCAGTATTGATATGAAATTGCAGGGATATAATGACTCTGATTGGGCAGGGAGTGCAATGGATAGGAAGAGCACCTTTGGGTGTTGCTTCACTTTGGGATTTGCCATGATTTCCTGGGAGCAGGAAACAAACTTATGTGGCCTTGAGCATCGCAGAAGCAGAGTACATTGCATTGAGTGTGGCATTCCATGAAGCAACATGGCTTCACAATATCCTTGTAGATTTATCTGGACATGTGCTGGATTCCACTTTTATTCTGAGACATGGTGCAGAGGAAGGAAGTATTGGTGCAATACCTTCCTACATATGAGCGAGTTGTTGATGTTCTTACCAAACCAGGATGAAGTTCAAGTACTTCCATGATAGACTTGGTGTGGCAGAGAATGCCTCCCTCGATGAGAGGGAGTGTTAATGTTTGCATCTTCCTGAGACATTCTATAGATCGTACTCCTTTGTGACTGATTTGAGTTGATCTGTGATGACACTTATCCGAGAAGGGATAAGTGGGACACTTGTCTGAGAAGGGAAAAGTGTGTTTGGGATTATATCCTAACGTCCCATGTGGAGAGCACATGAGGACATGCCAAGGGAGTTGACCCTTGATGTCACACACTATGGGAGTTGACCCTAGCGTTTCTAGAGGGTGTAGCCTCTAGAAGTCCACATGGGAGTGCCATGTGTGAAAAACATTCAGATCGTACTCCTTTGTGAATTGAATTGAGTTGATATGTAAGGACACTTATTTGAGAAGGGATAAGTGAATTTGGGCTTATATCCCAATTTCCCATGTGGAGATCACATGACATGTCAAGGGAGTTGACCCTTGACATCACACACTATGGGAGTTGACCCTAGTGTTTCTAGAGGGTGTAGCCTCTATAAGTCCACATGGGAGTACCATGTGTGACAAACCTTTTTCTACTATGGTGGTTGTGTACCACTGATAGAGACTACGTGTCTCTGGACAGTAGTTGTGTACTACTATGGAAAGATAACTCCCTAGCTAAGAGGGAATGTTGATGTTTCAACATCGGGTGAAACTTCTCCTGGATTGGGTTGTAGACCAAGGGAGATAGGATAAATTTATCATAAAGGTGCACTTGTGGTAAATGGGCCTAGGCATAGTCCTTCCTTGATAATGACAAGGAATAATATGGGCTTGAGGTGCTTGAAGTGCTTTCCATGTGTCAGTTAGCATCAAGCTGACATACACTCACATGTGTGTACCTGTGGTGAGAGATCCTGGTGTGGTCTTTTTCCTAGTCATGGTGATTTGACAAGGAATGATAAAGACTCAAGATGCTATATGGTATTAGATGCGGACCCAAAGTGAGCATGATCTTAGAGAGAGTCAATTGGCTCAAAAGGGAGAGCCACAAAAGGAGTTTCTCCTCGGTTCAGGTGGGAGAGAGACGTCTCCCAAGATTGACAGACAAGTGTCATGAGTCTAGGGTGAAGTTTATATACTTCAGAGACAAGCTTGGCATGATGCAGAATGTCTCCCTCATTGAGAGGGAGTGTTGATGTTTGGACAACATTGGGAAGACATTCTCTTAGAAAAATAATTAATAATATAATTATTGATTATTAAATATCACACATAATAAGTAAATGATAATAGTAAATAGTTATTGATTATTCAAGGGACACATCCTTTCATGGATGGTCACCATATGTTCCCTATATATGGAACACCCATCATTGTAATAATATATCGATCATATCTTATATGAAGAAAAACTATTCAACTTCCTATTTAGCTAATTCCACCATGTAACTAAAAATATCTGGCTAGAGAAATTGTTGTCTTGTTCTCTATGCACAAGGACCTAGAGTCTCCACCATCACAAAGTGAATTCAATAAGAGTAGACTACTACTTACATCAGTGTTCCCAACCTCCCCATTGCTTCTAGGAGTTGACTACAAAATGAATTGATATAGAAAACCAAACTACCCACCATCCAAACCAACCAAGATATCCTTGACTTGACAATCCTTTTCGCTCACTTGGGTAACAATCCCCTAGTCTCTAAGGGTCATCGAATCAGCCCAAAAAGTATGTAGTATAAAACAAATCTCCAATACACTAAATACCTCACCAAATGCTTCAACCCCACTACACACAAATTCAGGAACAATTACACTCAGTTTATCCCAATATGACTAGCCATCCCAACCCTAGGATCTGGTTAGGAGGACAACCAACTTATGGTTCTCATCTACTAACAAGATGGCTCCTTCATCCCTGTTAAAACTTCCACAACCAGTTTTGGGTATGATCTCCTTCATTTCTAGTTCTTCCAATTCTTAATTTTCGAACCTACACTTTGGACAAGCCCTAACCTTCCTCCCCATCACTTGGTCCTTGCAATGTTGTGCCAACCTCCCTTACACCCATAACTATAATTTGTCTCAGTCCCTCCATATTCATCATGTCATATCAGACTTGTGCATGGAAAGTCACTTGGGGCTCATCTAATACCCCATTCAGATGAACAACATTTGATTGGATTTAATTAATTAAAAACATAAAATTGTTCAACTAATTAACTAATAAATTTAAATTTAAGTAAAAAAAATTCTTTAAAACATTCAGTTTGTAACCACAACTTAAAAAAAACATATTAAAAAAAACATTTAAATAAATTATCAATAATCACATTAACAATATTAATGTGTTCATTCTGTGGTGACATGAATGGGTGGGACTCTCTTCTCCCTAGGAGGAAGTATTAAGCTTCTCTTCTCTTGGAATATTGGGCAAACTACTAATAACCAAGAAAATGAATATGCTCTTCTCCAAGAATTGAATTCAATTCGACAACAAAGAATAAGCTCCCTCTCAATTATAGGGTACTCCATGGTAACCATAAACCATATGAGGAAAAAAATGATGCCAAAAGAAATGATACTAGCATCAATCTTATGATGGATTCATTTTGAGTTGGAACCTTTTCACTTCTTTGTCCCTCTCCAGGGAATATTTTAGAAGTGAAGGGCGGAGCACACGTCACGAGGGACCTAGCATATTTAACATCAATGTAATAATGACATGGAGAGGAAAGGACTTTTCCTTTAAATTCCATTGCTCCTCCCACGTGGATGGAACACATTGTACTACTCCATTTTCTTCATTGTAGGCAAATACAATGCCACTCAACAAATTACACATGTGTTAATATTGTCTTATGAATGTTTCAACCATTTCTCTGAGTTATTCTTGACCTATGAATTATGGGTGCTGTATTAGCTTGAAAGAAGATTACGTCATGAGGGATAATTTTTTTTTTTTTTTGACGAAAATGGTTATAGTTTATATTAGAGGGGTGGTAGAGCCACAGATTCAGTTACAAAATGGCCCCGAATTTCTTCGGGCCTACAGATCAAAATACAAAAAGTCCTCAAATTTCTTCGGGCTTGTCTTTCTGATCCATGCTACTTCTAAAACTGTAGACTTGTGAGCTGACCTAGTTCCTGTATGTAATCTAAAATTTAATGCCGAATCTCCAATCACTGTTTCAGCATAGGTCTCAGCACTGTTTCAGCATATGACTCAGCACTGTTTCAGCACTTGTTACATCGGTGTTTCATCATATGGTCCAACACTATTTCAGCATATGTTCCAACACTGAGATTCGGCATGTAATGCAACACTGTTTCAGCATAAGTTCCAGCGCTGTTTCAGCATAATTTCCAGCACTGTGTTTCAGCATCTGTTCCAGCCCTGTGTTTCAACATATGTAACAACACTGTGTTTCAGCTGTTACAGCACTGTGTTTCAGCATAAGTTCCAGCTCTGTTTCAACAAAGTTCCAGCACTGTGTTCCAACATCTGCTCCAGCACTGAGTTTCAACATCTATTCCAGCACTGTGTTTCAGCATCTGTTCCAGCACTATGTTCCAGCATCTGTTCCAGCACTGAGTTTCGGCATCTATTCCAGCACTGTGTTTCAACATCTGTTCCAGCACTGTGTTTCAACATAAGTTACAGCCCTATGTTTCAGCATGATACAACACTGTTTCAACAAATGTTACTTCTCTCCTGCAGTTTGGAATCCTTTCTAGCAAATTTTAGACATTTGCAATTTCTGACAGGAGCTCTCCGGACGGTTCCTTCTCCCCAAACTCTAAGGGATTGGTTCATGATCTAGAGTTTGGAAGAGTGCAAGAGGACGGCGTGGGTTCATGGGATCTCCACATTATTCATAATTCCATTTACTGACAGCACCCTAGCCTCCAATAACATGCCTTTGTTGGCTTCCTTATCAGCCATTCGGTTGAGGTCCCTTAACACGTGATAGAATTGATAGGAGTTCAACTTCCTTAAGAGGAGGAAAATTTTATCAAGGAGATTGTTGAGCTTAGTGATTTGAGTTGTGGAGTGTTTGTTCATGGCCTGTATTATTATTCTAGAATTTCCTATGATTGTCAAGTCCTAGATTCTGAGTTTAATTGCCTGGTGCAGACCTTGCCAGAGAGCCAATGCCTCAACTTTGTTATTGGACTCTATACCGAGTCCAATAGAAAATTGCGTTATTATGTCCTCTTTGGGATTTTCGATGATTCCCCCTCCTCCAGCCTAGCCTGGATTTCCTTTCGAGGCCCCATCAAAGAAGAGGATAGGCGTTTTAATATTACTTTTCCATTCTGCAAGTTCATTTCTGCTTTTTATGATCTCCCAGCTTTCTTGGATTGGATCACTTTGCTTTTTACTTTCTAATCCTGGTATATTGAACTGGGCTATCCAACTCCCCTGTTCTTCATCCAACTTGTGTAGCTTTACTGTGGAACAAATGTGAGCAGCTGATTCCCCCAACATAGCTTGAATTTTAGTGGCAGTTCTGACTTCACTTAATTGTCTTTCTCTGAAGATTCTATGGTTTCTTTCTAACCAGAGATTCCATAGAATAAACTTTGGAAGTAATCCCCATATCAAGAGAGTTTGGTTTCTTTTCTTGTCGGCAAAGGGGAACAAGGATTCCCATTGGAGGACAAGACTTATTACATCAGGTGGGAAATTGGTTGCTAGTTGGGGTCCTATTACTTTCATCCAGACTTCTTTTGAATAGCTGCAGTTGAGGAGAAGATGGTAAGTTGTTTCTTCTTCATGGAGGTAGAGAGGGCATCTAAAGGGTCCGTCCTAGCCCCTTCATCTGAGGTTCTCCCCTGTTTGGATACTCTTGTGTGCCAGGGTCCAAATGAAGAGGTCAATTTTTGGGAGGGAACGAAAATTCCAGACTTCTTTCCAAAGTGCCGGATTTGGCACTGCAGTAGGGACGGAGTTGAAGAGATGATAACCCTCTATTGTGGTGTAAGCCTGATCCCTCCTACCCCATCCTCGTTCATCTTTACCTATATTTTTTAGAGGGGCTTTCCCTTGAAGACACTTCGTAAGCACATCCCATTGACTGTCCAGGAAAGCTGGTCTGTTTGGGGCTGCCCACCCTTGCCACAGGTGAGGCCTTTCTTCTCCCCATACTGAAATGTCTGAGAGTGTTAAGATGTTTTGACTGTCCATCCAAATTTTGAGGCCTTGTAGTTCCTAGAGCTTCTCTAGCGGAGGATCACCCATTATTGAGTCTATCCAAATTCTTATTTTCCTACCATTTTTCGGCACCAAGGTTAGATGAGGAGTGAAGTGAGGAAGGGCCTTTTTTCATAGCGTGACGATAGGGGAACTTTTAAACTCCTTACATGGGAGTTCTAAGCTTCTGTCTCAAGACCCTCGAAAGTATTTCCTCCACAGAGCGCGTTTACTCCAAGTGGCTTTGCCGGTGATCATTTTCCAGAGAAGCTTTGCCCCTAAGGCCAGATTTTGGGTCCTTGTATTTTTAAAGTTGAGACCTCCTTCCATGTAGGATTTTTTGGTTTTTTCCCAGCTAACCAGGTGCAACTTTTTATTTTCTTGCCTTCCTCCTTCCCACAAGAATCGTCTCTGAAAAGCCTCAATTTTTTGGATGACTGTGGCTGGAGCTAATAGTAGCGAGCATTGGTAGATGGGGATACTAGACACCACAACCTTTATCAGGACTTCCTTCCCTGCTAAGTTCATCCAATTGCCCCCCCCAAGAAGTAAATTTATTCTTGAGTTTTTCTGCAATATGGCTCCAGTGGGAGGCTCTGGGGGAAGACTTAAATATTGGAACTCCCAGGTACTTAAAGGCCTCCCAGTTTGTATGCCCCTCCATCCCTAGAACTCTTGTTATTCTCAGCATTTCATTTGGGGTGATGTTCCATCCATAAATGTTACTTTTAGTTTGATTTATTTCGCTACCGGAGGCTGCTGCATAGATGTCCAGTTCTTCCTTGAACTTTTTGCTATTATTGGGCTTGCTCCTCCCAGCAGCAGCGTATCATCCGCGAATTGCGCATGGTTGATGTCTTTCACCCCTTGTGCTATTCTTAGCCCATGAAGATCTTTATTAATTTGGGATATTTTCAGTTGATAGCTGAGAACTGAAGCTTGAATTGCATAGAGAAATGACGACAGAGGGTAGCCTTGCCTTAGGCCCCTGGAGGCTTTGAAGAAGGCAGTTACCTTCCCATTCACCAGAGGGGCGATCCAAGGAGATCCAATGCATGCATTTATCTAGCTTATAAAATGTGAATCGAACCCAAACTTCCTCATTACTTCAAATAAGAATTCATGTCTGACTCTGTCAAAAGCATTAGCGAGATCCAATTTAATGACCATACCTTTTTCTTTCCTTAAAACACTGGAGTGAATCGCTTCTTGAACTAGGATGATGTTGTCGGCGATATGCCTCCCTTGGACAAAGCCACCTTGATTTTCAGGAACAATGAGAGGGAGAACTGCCTTGAGGCGATTGGCTATTACTTTGGCAAGGATTTTATAGCTTGTATTGCATAAAGAGATAGGTCTGAAACGGTTGAAGGAAATTGCTCCTTTTTCTTTCGGGATGAGTGCCAGAAAGGAAGAGTTGGTGCTTCCTCCCAGCTTGCTGGCCTGCTGTGACTTCTGAATCATTTTGGTTAGATCCTTTTTAATTATTTCCCAGCACTTCTGATAGAATCTGGCAGTGAACCCATCTGGTCCCTGTGCTTTGTCTGGGTTCATCTGATCAAGGGCCTCTTTTATCTCTTGCTGTGAGACCTCTCTTGTCAGCTTGCTGTTGATGTCTTCATTTATTAGCCTTGGAATGACCGTGAAGGGGTACCCCTGCTGGTCCAAAGCCGAGTCTTTTGGGTCTGTGTATAGCTTCTCAAAAGCTTCATAAGCTGCTTGTTTAATGCCCTCTGGATCTACAATTGTTTTGTTCTAGACTTCAACTTCCGTAACTGCCTTATATTGTTTCCTTGCTTCCGCTTGTTTGTGAAAGTAGGCTGTGTTACGGTCTCCTTCTTTCAGCCATAAGCTTCTCGACTTCTACCTCCAATAGTTTTCCTCCATTCTGCAGGCTTGGTGCCAATGCCTTTGAAGGATGTCCTCCTGTTGCAGAATTGTCGGAGTGATCTTCTTCTATTCCATTTCCAACTGATGGGCCTCGAGTTGGCTCTGGGTTGCTAGGCGCATTGCTATTGGGCTTGGTTGGCTCTTGGCCCATGATTTCAGAGCGAATTTCAGCCTTTTAATTTTTTCCTCCCACACGTAGGATGCTGAGCCTTGAACTGTGGTGGCCCATACTTTTGTTACTAGCTCTGTGAAACCTTTGTCATTTATCCAGTTTGGGCTAAATCTGAAGGGGATGGGCCCTCTGACCTGGTCTTTTTTGATTTCTAACCGTATTAGCTTGTGGTCAGAAGCACTGTGGGCCAGAATTTCTGCTTTTGCTTCAAGTCCTAGCAGCAGGAGGGAGCTTTGTACGAGGAATCTGTCTAGTCTGGCAGCGATGTGCCTAGGACCAATCCTCTTATTGGTCCACGTGTAGCGTCCTTTGACTGGCTTAATATCAAGGAGGTCCCAGGCTGAGGCTAAGTCCTCTACCCATTCTTTGGTCGGATCTCTCACTATAGAGCCACCCCTTTTCTCTTCCTGGTCTAGCGTTACATTTAGATATCCTCCGAGGATGATATTAGTGAGATTGTTTTGCTGGAGGTAGTCCTGTAAGGACTCCCAACAATGTTTTTTTTCCCCCAAAAGTTGTGGGACATAAATGTTAAAGATGCTTACCTGGCAGCCCGTGTCTTTGTGGAGAAATATGGTGTGAATCCAATGCATGCAGGTGTCAGAGCTGAGCATGTCTATTTTGGAGGCATTCCATATTGTGCAGAGCCCTCCAGAGGCTCCCCTAGCATTTCCGACAACTCCGAGGCTTCCTTTCCAAACATTCAACAAGGTTTTGAGTGCATCCTGCTGGCTCATTTTAGTCTCCTGGAGCAGTAGGATACTAGCTTTCAAGGTTTTGATGATATCTTTAAGTGCTTCTTCCTTCTTCTTGCTGCCCATTCCCCTACAGTTCCAGGAGCTTATAATCATTATAAGCCTTGGGGGGAGAGATGGCCTCCTTGGGAGGCTTTGGCCTGCTTCCATGTGTTACGAACAGTCATCATCTGTTTGATGGTGGGTTGCGACCCATTGAGCACATCTTTATAGGCTTCCTGGTTCCTCTCAGCGTTTTTTGATTTTCGGCCTCTTCCCGTTTTCTTTGGAGTGGTCCATACCTCATTTGCTTCATCTGAGTTGCTGCCTACATAGATCTCCCCTTCCTCTATGTTCTGACTGCCTTCCTGCTTCTGGGGGGATTTATTTTGCGTCCCTTCTTCTTTTATTGGCTTGTTCCCCTTGTCTTCAGGATTCTGACCTTCCTTTTCTCCCTCTTGAACTTCTTTACTTGGATCTTGTTCTCTTTCCTCCGCTTCTTTGGCTAGGGTTCTGAAGCTGTTCTCCGTTTCTTTAGATCCCGAGGGTTTGGCTTTCTGTGGATCTGTCTGCTCATTCCTTTGGCCTCTTGCTTTTGATCTCCCTTTTCGTGCCTGCTGCCAATCTTCGTCCCCTTCTTTTTCTGTGGAGGGGGGCGTTTTTGGGTAGTTTCTTTGGAAATGGCCATATTCGTGGCAACCTCTGCACTTGAACGGAAGTTGTTCGTAATCCATATTTTGGAAGTGTTGCCAGTTGCCGAACTTCAACTTGATTGCCTCGGGTAGACCTACCTCCAGATCAATCTCCACACAGATCCATGCATAGGAATACTGGTCTCTTGGTTCTGCTCAGTCAATGTAGTGCCCAAGACCATTGCCTATTGCCTGAAGTGAGGAGGGGTTCCAGCAGTGGATCGACAGGTTGGGGAGTCTTACCCAGATCGGGACATCCTTGGGGACTTCTGAAGCAGGGTCAAAATTCGGGGTCCATTTATTCAGGTATAGTCCTTGAGTGCCCATGAAGTAAGGGCCATTTCTGAAAATCAAATCTCTGTCCTCCTGGGAGATAAATTCGAAGATAAAGTATCCTTGCCCGACCGCGTAACATGTCACACTATTTGTTATCAGAGGTCTCCAGTTGTCTGTGGATCTGGTTGAGGGCTAGAGTCCCATAAACTGGCCGATAAGTCCTCGTTCAGAGAGGGATAGGGCGACTTTCATTGGGTATTCAGGAGGAAGGTCGATCTCTGGTATATCATCCAATTTCTTGACAAAGCTCGGAGCTTCTGAGACGGACGTCTTCTTGCTGCAGGCTTCTACCAGGCGTCGAAAGGAGGCAGAGGGGGAAGGAGGGGGCAGCGGCTCCCCTCCTTGGGCTGCCATGGCGGCACACTCAAAACCCTTAACGTAACCAGAGCTAGGTCAGGGGCGCACGCGATCCAATTCTTTCTAGACGAGAATGTGTACTTGTTGCAGATATCGGTCGTCATCAGGGATAAACTTACACCTAATTGTTAATGTAAATTATTAATTTAATTATTCTAAATATTATTAATGTAATTATTTTTCAAAATATTAGATTTATAACTATAATCTAAAATGATTAGAAATTATAAATGATTTAGAATTTATATTTATAAGTTAAAATTAAAAATATGATTTGTTATTAATTTAATGAGATAATATTCACCATATTTTTCTTTGAGAAGTCTAAGGTCCCTAACATGGAAGGATTTGTCTTGTGGTTGGCATGGAACAAAAAATCCCACCGTAGAGGGATAGGAGGCATAGCTTGTTATATTAGAAAAAACATTTCTCCTCACATTCAACTTCATAAGATTGACCCTTTTAATCAATACATTTGGATAGAAATTTCAGACATCAATGCTAAGAAGATGTATATACCAATTTGTTATTTTGCACCTATTAATTCTACTTTTTATAAGAAAAATAATCTAGATAAAAATTGTCCCTATAATAATTTAGAACAAGATATTTATAATTTGAAAAATGAAGGTAATATCCTCCTGCTAGGAGACTTTAGTGCTAGGACTACAACTAAACAAGCTACTCTTTTAAGTGATCACTTCATCCATAATCCTTTATGGCTAGATGAGGACCTTTTTTTATCTAATAGCAACAAAAGAAGCTCTGAAGACCTAATTGAGAATTTGTTTGGTACTGAGTTGGTCAAGCTCTGCAGCTCTCAAGACCTAATAATTTGCAATGGAGTAATGAAGTGGCCAAAATCCAACCAAATGACCTGTATTCATGGGCTAGGTAGTAGTGTTGTAGATTATGTGATATCTGATNAAGTGATGACTCCAACCATAATCCTTTATGGTTAGATGAGGACCTTGTTTTATTTAATAGCTACAAAAGAAGCTCTGAAGACCTAATTGAGAATTTGTTTGGTACTGAGTTGGTCAAGCTCTGCAGCTCTCAAGACCTAATAATTTGCAATGGAGTAATGAAGTGGCCAAAATCCAACCAAATGACCTGTATTCATGGGCTAGGTAGTAGTGTTGTAGATTATGTGATATCTGATATCCCCGTTTCCAACCAAATAACAACTTTTGACCTTTTAAATGACCATGAGTCCGACTCTGATCATAAACCTTTAACCCTAACTCTAAAATTTTCCATGCATAGGAGCACCATTGAAAAAAATTATGATAATCAAAGGAATTTATGCTTTGACAAAAGTAAAGTTGACATTT
>JASDQU010738844.1:23837-48090 GCA_032191745.1 Picea mariana
AACAATATACATGCCAACATGATATTTGCAATAGTGATATATGCATGTCACCTTAAACAAAGGCGATAAGCCATGTAGCATCTAATCCTTGTTTGTAATGAAAGGACTTAGTGTAAATTTTCATATTAAAGTTGGGTCGAAGTATTAATCTTTGGATAGTGATTGTGCCATATGGTAGTATTTCCCATTTACTTGATTTATGGCAGTATTTCCCATTTACTTTATTTATGGTAGTATTTTCCTTTTAACTTTATTTATTTGGTGATTTTTTTTTTTTCATTTTCATTTTTAAAAGCAAATTAAGCTATATATAAAACACAAAGAATCTTGACAAACAAAAAACATGTACTTTTCCATAATTAGAATCTATGACTCTGAAGATGAAAATTCTTTTGCGTGGACATAGGAAATACAAATAATTTTTATAGCACTTGCTAAATCTTACATGAAACATTAAAAGAACAAGCTAACTGTATAGGCAACATTGGGTTTTCAATCAGGTACATTCTTTTTAAAATCCCAAAACAATAAACTTATTGTAGCGTCCAAACTCTTTTTTAAGAAGATTGGAAGCTTCACCAATTACTATTAAACAAAACCAAATATGCCACATCCAAGCACCTTGAAATAGCAAATATCACCACCCTGGATGGGGTGTTAGGGAGGCTTAATCGAGAACGAAACACCCCTTTGAGAAGTGTCCAGGAGCAATGCGTTGGCAGTCAAGCGGCGTGGCACCTGGCAGGTAGAGACCATGAGGTTGATGGTAATGAGAATGTGAGGCATCATTTGTGATGTGGGCAGGTACCAGGCCATCTACTCATGGGTACAATGGCACCGATGAACAATTAGGCGACATAAATTCCCTTTACTCTGATCTGGAAGACAATCATCATATGAAGAGAGTGTTGTTTCAAAGTATTGTTAACAAGAAGATAAAATGTCATAGATGAAGATTGTGAGGGTATGTTGCAGATTATAAATCCATGTTCCAGTGGACATGGAAGTAGGAAAGAGACTGTAGAATTGGTTGGGTCAATAAAGAGTTAACAAAGGGAAGTACAGAGCTATACAGTAGGTAATGAAAAGTGGATAAATGACTTAGGAGGAGCAGAGGAAATCAATATTCGGCTACTACAAAGTTTGGATGAATTGTAAAGGAAAATCAACAAGGATTTTCACATTAAACATGAAGCCAACATGTGAAGAATGTCTTTAATGGGAACATAAAGACAAGGTAAGACTCCATAGCTTTGAAGGTAGAAATGTAGTGAAGGTTGAAAATTTTTCTGAAAAAGAAAAGACAGGATCCCATGAGGTGAGGCGTGACTCATGGGATGGGTGAGTTATCTCTGTGTGCAAGCATAGGAATGCTTGAAAAATATTTTTTAGGTATGAACTAGAAACTTTTTTCTAAAAGTACTTAGACCAAGAAAGCCACTTTTATTATCGGAGTGCATAGTGGAGGTAAGGTACAGGTAGAAAGAATTCAAGGAGAAGGATAATAAAGGTTATTTATTGAAGGTGACAATGAAGAAATATAACATCCCATTGGAGGAAAATTCATATTCAGTGAACAAGGAAATGCTTCACAAGAAATCACTCAATGAAGTGAAGAAAAGTGTTCAAAAAATTAATTGAGAAAGTAAATGGACAACTAGAGATAATGGCAATGGATATCATAATGATGATGGTTAAGCTAGTTTGGAACTATTACAATGTTAAATGATGATATGTTATAAAGTACATCATCCCAAGGTGTTGGAAGGTTCTCTCAAGGTAAATTTGGGGCATGATTGCCTAAGTGGAAATAATTTCCAATAGGTCACAATGTTTGGAAACGCAGAATAGCCAAGCGAGACTTCGTTGGGAAAAGTTTAGATCAAGGAAGCATGGCACAGATGAGAAGAATGAGAGAAAACAAAGCAGGCCGAATTAAAGGAATTCAAGGACAAACATATACAACACCAAAATAAATAAATAAAGCCGAAATAAATATGCATTGGAGAGCATAATAGAAGTAATGCATAATACATATAGGAAAGATAGAATGCATGTGCACTAGTGGGTAGGTTGAGAATGAATGCTTGGTGCATATAGACATGCATTAATGCATGTCAGAATGCTTGGACATGCATATGGAATTCTTGTAATCTATGAGTAGCCTACTGTTATATAATAAATAATGATGTTATCATATTTGGATATGACTAATGATGGATTGTGTATCTAGGAAAATTGTTTATAGCATGGTTGAATATGTAATGGGGTTGTCGATGCATATGACAACCATCTGTATGAAGACAAATGATATGGTATGAATGTTGATCAATAGGTTGGTGAAGGGATCCTGTGAGCTTTTGCAAAATAATAGTAGCATCAAGTAATGTGATATAGATGTTAGCACCCAAAGTTTTGGGTAAAAATATGCACGCACAAACGAAGTTGTGCGTGAATATTTTAGTTTTACGCGTATCCAAGCAGTTGCGCGAGGGGTGACAAAAGGCACGTGAACCATAATAAGTTTTGTTAAAGTATGCTAGTTCCAGTTTTACCAATGCACGTCGGCTCAAGTTTTGTAATGCGTGCCATAAATCAAGAAGACATCGCATGCACGCTAGAATAAAAAAAATAATCTTCAGGAAATCTCCCCAAATGATTACTACGAGTATCATGATGGAATGTGGAGAAAAAAGAAGACGAGTTGGCAAGATAGTTGAGATTGCCACAATTCCAAAGAGTTAACATGGAATGCATGTGGGTGATAGAAGTGTATGATATTGGCAGTCAACAAAGCGAGTGGGGAAGAATTGAGCGTGAAAGGGAGCCATAGTAAAGAAGCGAATAAAAGGAAGCAACAACAATAGAAGAAAGACTAGTTAGCTCATGAGTCAGTTGGTTTCTAGTTGATGTTTTCTAAGCATTGTCATTGTTGTTAGGCCAAGTATTTTTTAGCTCGCTTTGAGCCTATATCTGTAATGTCCCTGGTTATAAGTTTGAGTCTGTCACATTTGCAGAGTCTGAAGAGAAGCACATGGTGCTATGTAATGTAACATTGGTCAATGATATAAGGGAGAAAGGCTATGTTTATGTCAATCAATGAATTTCTTAATGTACGATGTAATGGTGGAATGAAGATAATGAAGCTGCAACAATTTTGATCTTATGATGTGTTATTCATGTATCAATTGAATGTGTGTGTTATTGTTGTGTAATGTTAGTTGTTAATTAGTTTTCAATGGATTGTTTGAATGCCAACCCAGATGGATTTATGTATAATTATTCCTTCATCATCATCGACACAAGACCAGATGGTTTATGTGATCCTCATGGCGTCTCGGGTGAGACCTTCCTCATTTTTTGGTTGTGGATTGATATACCAATGCCTTGGGGTTTATGTTGGTCAACTCTAGACGAACCCTAGGTTTTCAACCCCCTAGCGTTAAGGACACCTGCAAGTGCGTTTTTAGCCAAAAAATGGTTCCATTGTCCGGACTTGAACCCGGGTCTCTCGAGTGAGAGCATATGATAGCCCAAGACTGTGAGTTATCCTCTCCATCGAGCTACGAGGTTCCTTTATTTCATCCTCTACTTCCATAATAACAAGACAAGAGGATGACAATGGTATCTCCCAATGGATCTCTTCCTCAGGATCTACTTCACGTGGGTCAATGAGTAATTGGACCAAGTTCTAGTTGTATCGCTTGGTTCAATTGGGGGTCAGCTTCTAAATGATGTGCATTAAAAATATCCCTCATTCATCACCACATAAATTTTTGAAGAGAGAGATTTTGAGTAGTTGGCCCAATGAAGTCCAAAGCCATTGTTTACCTTGAATATTTCTTGACTCATTCCAAGACTTATGTTGGGTTGCAACTATAGCCTGGACATATGATTTTCTATTACTCAAACACGACTACAACCACAACTTGGTTTGATGCTCTGGTCCTTTGATGATGATGATTTCTTCTTACTGAATACCTGCATCAGTCATTCTATGGGGCAGTTGGCTTGAGGACAAGCCAAATAATAGTGGTGGGGGCTTGTTGGCACCCAAATTTTGTGTAAATATCGCACAAACACACAAACAAAGTTGTGCACTCACCCAAGCAGTTGCACAAGGGGTGATAGGAGGCATGTGCACCGGAATAAGTTTTATTGAAGCGTTCCAGTTTCAGTTCTACAAATGTGCATCGGCCCAAGTTTTGTAATGTGTGCCATAAATAAAAAAGACACTGCATGCACACCAGAATCAAGAAAATAATTGTCGGGAAATATCCATGAATGATTACTATAAGCAACACGAAGGAATATGGAGTAGAAAGAAGACAAGTTAGTAAGGTAGTTGAGATTGTCATGATTCCAAAGAAGCAACATGGAATGCATGCGAGCCACAGAAGTGTGTGGGACTGACAGTTAACAAAGAGAGTGGGGTAGAACTGAGAAAGAAAGAATGCTAGAATAGAGAAGCAAATAAAAGGGAGAAACAACAAGAGAAGAAAGACTAGTTAGCTCATGAGTCAGTTAGTCGTTACTTGATGTTTTCTAAGCATTGTTGTTATTGTTAGGTCAAGTATTTTTTAGCTTGCTCTGAGCCTATGTCAATAATGTCCCTCGTTATAAGTTTGAGTCTGACACATTTGCAGAGTCTGAAGAGAAATGCACAACACTTGTAACACCATATTTTTCCCCATGATTGTAATTATGCTAAGACTTCATATAATGTGATTATGAAGCTTGTAATTATGCTAAGACTTCATATAATGTGATTATGAAGCTTATAATTATGTTGTGATTAATGAAAAACATCAGACAAATGACTGAGAGGGAAAATCCTTGAAAGTATTGACCATGATATCATAAGTGGAAATTGATGAAGTGGCATGGTGAGGTGAAATGATGAGGTAGAATGGAGATATTTCTATGAATAAATTAGGAAGATCATCCAACATTCCAACTTACATCTGAAAAAATTAAATGAATCACCTATCAGCATGCTTGAGCCTGCAAGAAGCCATGAGAATTTTTATGAAGGAACAAGATTGGTGGTTGAGACAGTTAATACTACTAACGATCTTGATCTCTTGAGAAGAGGAAGGGTCAACTAAATAATCTGACGAAAAAGGACGCCCCATAGATTTTCCCTTTTAGGAATTTGGACCTCGAACAAAAGGTCGTGTCTGGAAGAAGCCACAGGAACCCCAAGGGATTGGTGGAAGAAGAGGCCAAAGGTGGAAAAACATCACCAGACATGCAAAAATGCATAGGGAGAGGTAGAGGCGCAGAAGCAGAGATGGATATACATAGGAGACGAAGAGAACGCGAGGAGGATTAACTCGTAGTAATAGACAAAGAGAAAGTGAGTAGCAGACTCACGAACTCTGGTGCAATGAATAGAAGTGTTCACCGACACAGATATGAAAGATAACGAAATTGGAAATATATTCTTGAACAAAAGAAAGTTTGTCCAAAGGATTAATGATCACCCTAGAACAGAGGAGACTCGGATATAGACTAGAGCTACAGAAGACTGCAACTTGTTACCCACTAGAAATAAACCAACATTGGTAAGGGAAGTTGCGGAGGTACTATATAGCAGAGAAGAGAATCCTTGTGTAAAGGAAATCTAGTTGGGAGGGTACCTGATAAACCTGTGGAAGTCCTGAGCTCAGTGGGAAGAGGGAAATTTCTGCCATTGTCAATGGAGGAAGGAGAGTAACCTTCTTGGATCATTCTAACCCTAATGACCAACATAATGATTCCCCTTGTGGTATAATGGCTTGGAATGTGGGTTGCATGTTGTAGGAACAAACTCGACAACATGGCCAAAGGTTGGGAGGAAAAGCATCCTCTCTCATTCAATTGGCTGTTGATATTTCCCTGAGAAAATAAGTGTCTATCTTGACCTATTTGATGTGTCTTAATGATGTAAACATGTGGTTTTCTGATTTAAATGGGAAATATGAATGGATGTAAAAATGAATTGAATTCCTGAGTAAAATGGAATATGATTGTTTGTTTTCACTAATTAATTTGTTAACTCATGAAAATAAGCAAGGTATGGGTAGTCTATATCTCTGAGGATTTTGCACCTTGGGATGAAATCTTGCAATATATGGACAATATCTTCATTTGAAATATGACATGAGTTCCCTGGTTCTAGGAGGGTCCTTGTGGGGGGGTTAAAGGACCTTATGCCCTAAGGGAACCTCTTGTTCTTGAGTGAAAATTTTACAGGATATGAACAAAATCTTCACCCAAGGCTAACAAAAGAAATGATTTGGTGTATGGGGGGAGATCTCCGTGTGGTTTAGAGAGAATCAACCCTCTTAAACCTTCCACTTGTCTTAAATGTAAATTTTTCAAGATATGAAAACCATCAACCCAGAAGAAGTAAGAATGCCTTAGTTGATTTAAGAGTGAATTCCAGAGCTCTTAAGAGTCTAGAAGAGTCTCAGAATGAACCTCAAGAAATTCTTATGTAGGTTACATTCTAATTTGGATGGTTAATCTGCAAGAATCCCATTTTTTTAAACTTGAGGGAATCACAGTCATTGGATAGGCATGGAAAGATAATCATGTCTCTTCATCGGAGGGCATCATCGTTGGGATGCTCGAATGTCTGTACTTGCATGGATTTCAACGACGAAGAAGACCTAGAGTCACAACCATTAATTCGTCAATGGTCCCTCCAGTTCACTTGGTGAGTGAAAAAAAGGGGGTGAATGATGTCATGATGACATGTTGCAATAACGTGGTATTCAAGGTGATGAGGACACCAACGTGGAATTTACAATGTCCTATGGGATAAAACATGTCAACTTACGATTGTGTGGGATGAGACCAAACCTAGTTGGGCGAGAGTACCTTTAGGTCATCACCTTGAATTCTCAGTCGTTGATTTTCTACGACGAGTAGAAATCAATCATTCTTTGAAGCATAGATTCGTAAGGTGACCAAGAGCAGGGTGGAATGAGTTACAACATCGTCTAAACATAGATGGTTGGTGATTCGAGTGACGGGTTCTAGAGAGGTATTGACAACGAAAAGGCCCGTGGACCGTTGACTTATTGGGAGGCAACCCATGGAATCCTATTTGTAGATCAAGGAATAGGAGAGAATAAATGACAACTGTATATTTTTCGTAGGTACCACATGTTCACCTTACAAGAGAATAAGGGGTGGGTGTTAATCGTCGTGCAAGTTAGAGGCATCGACGTGATTGAGGTCGTTGGATGTTAGAGTCCGAGGAATGTCGAACCTGAGGAATGAACCCATCAGGGTGTATATTGTTGGGGCTTGATAGTTGGGGTGATTTATACTCTGAGGGAGAAGAACTCCGACAATGACAAAGAAAGCCTCCAAGTGATCAGAGCCTTTGAATTTGGTAGGCCCGATAAGCCAAATGATGATGGGCCAAGTGGAAGGTGCCACGTCAGTGCACATAAGATGGAACGAGTGATAGGGATCCATGTGGAAATGAGGTGGATTTCGTAAATGAAACCCTGAAAACATTGGAGAGGTTGTAACTTTTCATCTAGAGCTCGATTTTGAGCATGGTTATAGTCATTGGAAAGATCTCGATAACCAGAATCCATATATGGGATTCATTGACAGAAAGAGTTGAAGAAGACAAAATTTTGACACCTCATCAACCTAAGTAAGGGTTAGGGGGTTGGGTGTGTTACAAAGTGGTATCAAAGAAGAGTTCAAACTCTAGGCTTGAATGGGTTTCCAAGGCCGCTTAAATTTCTTTAAGAAATATTTTACTTTGCCAAGAAATGCATGATACGATGTCGATTTATGCAATGGCTAACAATGTTTTGTTATTTCATCACATAGGACAATGGAAGTAAATGGTACGATATAGCTTAGAGGACACCTCACATTTAATATATGAGGAATATAATGGTTGGAGGGACAAAGAAACCCCTCCATATTTGGTAGCTACCATCATAAGTATGAAGACAGATAATGAGAGGTTCATGAAAGCACATGTTGAACATGAAGAATTGAATGCAGTTCTACTGTAGAAATTTTTTGAGATTTAGAAGCATCTGCAGCAAGGCCTCATTAATGTAGAGTTGCGACAATCAGAGAGGTTGAAAACCCCTTCAAATGCCCAAAAAACATGGATTGGACTATAACGATGTGGGAAAGAGTTCTTCCAAGAAAAGGCATCGGGATGTCAAGAAAAGTAAATCTGATGGAAGTTTTCCATGGAGTCATCCAAGAGGAATATTTCTTCTGAGGAGTTACCCAGCAGTGACATTGGATCAAGTATTCCAAGGAAAAAGAAGAGACACTCACAGAGTTCTCTGACTAAATAATTCAATAAGGCTAAGTCTCCTATGTTTGATGGAGAAATTAAGAAGGGAGAAGAGGTTGAATCTTGGATGTTGGGTTTGAAGAAGAAATTTTGAGTACATAGTTATTCTAAGAATACCAATGAAATAATTGACATATTCAATTTGAATGTAGGAGCTTCCATATGATGGAAATATCTCAAGGAGATTAAAGAATTGAAGGAAAGAAAACTGACCTAGAATTAGTTTGAGAAGTACTTAAGAAAAGCATACCTATCGAAGAAGTATTTTGATGACAAAATCAAATAATTCCATGAGCATATGTTGGGACAACTTACTATGGATTCATGTGCCATGATATTTATGGATTTGTTGAGGTATGTACCTTACCTCAAGGATGAGAAAGAAAGAGTGCGTCATTTTCTTAGCAGATTACCACAATCCTACCAAGACTTAATTGAATTTGAAAAACCAAAGACATTGGAGGACACTATAAGGAAGACAGAGTGTTTCTATGACTAGTCTAAACATAAGCATGATCCTTCTAAAGACTGGAAAAGGAAGGACAAGAGTGGATTCCCGAAGAAGGGATTTAAATTGTTCCTATACAAGAATCATAAGAGAGGTGCTCAATTCAACCAACCAAGAAGAAGTGTACACCAGCAAAACTTTCCATCTAAAAGTGGGAATAAGCCAATAGAGTAGGAAAGAGAAAAAGTAGAGGAACCAAAGAAAGGGCCTCTATAGTGTTGGGGTTCTGGAGAACCACACTTTTTGAGCAATTGTCCTCACAGAAAACATGATAGCAAGAAATTTTATCATATGCAAGAAGCAACTATAGTCAATGATGTGGCCATAAGTGTGCAAAAGATATATGCAACTATGGAAAATCGACAAGCAAACCACCAAGATTTTGTGGTAGAACTGGAAGGTATAATTTACAAGCAACCTATTTCTATTTTAATTGACCGTGGATCTAACCTTAGTTATGTTTCACCTCAAGTTGTTGAAGCATGATCCTTATAGAGAGAAATATGTAAAGGCGTGGGTAGTTCATTTAGCCACCAAAACTAAGAGGAAATTGGTTGAGGTAATAGATGTTAAAATATTCGATGTGCTCTTTTTACCATAAACAATATTACTATTGTCACCCAACAATAGGCACACAATGACCCCCGAGCACTATAACCTTTGATAGATAGAATAATTTCGGAAGTAACACTATAACCAATAGATAAACCCTAGCTGCTAACTACAACAAAAACTCAAGACAAGTAGAGCGCTCCTTCTCCAAGGGTAGTGCACAAGAAAGAGAGTGTCCATATCCACAAAACAAGTACCATACACAATTGCAACAACTGCAGTTGCACTACTCTCTCAAACTTGTGCCATACTTAGCAAGAATGTCACTGAGAGTATCACCAAGAGTATCACCAAGAGTTTTACCAAGAATATCACCAAGAGTTTCACTAAGCACCACCAAGAACCACCCTAGAATATGTGCCTTCCTTGTACGCCACTGCAGCTCCAAACTTGCGCTAAATTGGTTGAGATAGTGAGTGTGGTGAGTGAACAAATGAGCCAAGACATCCTCTATTTATATTAATCTTTCCATTGACTTTTTTGGATGGCCGGCCTAAATTTTTGGTAACTATATTCTAATATTATTTATTCTGCTAGGCCGACTTGTCTTCTAGGGTTTTTACACATCTGTTTAGGGTTTCTCTTTCTTCTAGAATATTCTATTCTAGCCAAAGGTTACACATGGAGGTGAATACCTCCCACAACTACCATAAAATTAACACTCCCTCCTAGCTAGGGAGGTATTAACAAGTAGCATCATCATAGCCACACAGTCTATCTCATGATCACGTAGATAAAATCATGAGCAACATCACCACTATCAATATCATCTAATAACATCAACTACATCATCTATCGAGACCATACTCCATTTGATTAATCAAGTATGATGTTGAATAAGTCACTCACTCAACAGAGTAATACAAGGACCATTCTTCTAATTCGGACATATGTCTTAGAAGAATGATTGTACCAACAGATGTTGAATGTCCTCAATGGCTCCAAGAACAATCCTCTCCACTGCATCATCTCTAAGTTGTATGATCATATCTAAGTTGTACTATTATGATGCTCTACATCATATATAAGATGTACTAGCATGATCATATCTAGCATGATGTGAAGTAACATCTACATTATCTCTAAGTGTTACTAGCATGGTGTTAATGTACCATATCTAAGTTGTACTCACACGATGTAGATTAATGCATCTGCATCATCTCACTATCCATCTAGCTGGCAATCACCTCCAATACTAGTGGTAATCTCCATGGAAATCAAATATTAGCATAGACCTACTACAATTTCATCCAGTACAACAAAATTGTGTTTATCCATAGTAGTACCCAACTACTATCCAATGGTACACAACCACTCCTAGTAGCAAAAAATTACTAACCAGTGACACACATTCACTACCAGTGGAGCACATCCACCACAGTAGCATACAACTATTGTCTAGAGACATACAACCTTCACAACAATCAAATCATATCATATGATATCATCCTGCATCAACTATGTCATCAGTTGCATCACCTCTAAGTTGCACTAGCATGATGCAAATACATCATATCTAAGTTGTACTGGCATGATCTGGAGTATCATCTACATTATCTATAAGTCATACTATCATGAAATATCTAGCATGATTCCAATGCATCATATCTAATTTGTATGCCACCTCTAAGATGTACTCGCATGATGTAGATATGTGCCTCAGTATGTCACCTCTAAGCTATATGATCATCTCTAAGCCATACTAGCATGACATATCTAGCATGATTTCAATGCATCATATCTAAGTTGTATGCCACATCTAATTTGTACTCGCATGATCATATCTAGCATGACACAAGCCCCCTACATCATCTCTAAGATGTATGGTCATCTCTAAGTTGTACTAGCATGATGTCAATACATCATATCTAAGTTGTATGTCATATCTAAGTTGTACTCACATGGCCATATCTAGCATGATGTGGCTCACCAGCATTGTCTCTAAGTTGTACTAGCATGAACATAACTAGCATGATTCCAATACACCATATCTAAGTTTTATGACCACCTCTAAGTTGTACTAGCACGATGCTCCTCAGGCCATTATATTAACAAATCCAACCATCTGTATCATATATAGGTTGTACTAGCATGATAATATCTATCATGATGCAAGCATCATCTCTAAGCTATATGACCATCTCTAATTTGTACTAGCATGATACAGATATGCAACTCACTGATAGTCCATGATGCCACATATTAGTGCTCCCTCCCAACCAAGTAAGTCATCTCCTCCCTTTCAACCAAGGGAGAAACCTCCACGAGTCCCATCTTGTCCCTTAAGTATGCAAACTTTATTGTGGACAAAGGATTCGTTAAAATATCTGGAGTCTTCTCATCAGTGGAGATATATTGGAGAATCACTTCTCCCCTCTAGACTTTATCACGAAGAAAATAGTACTTGATATCAATGTACTTCGACCTGTCATGGAACATCAGGTTCTCTAAGAGCTTTACACAACTTTGGTTATCACATTATAACATAGTCAAATCCAACACTTGATCAAATAGTCCAGAAACCAGCTTACAGATCCACACTGCTTTCATACAAGCATCACAAGTTGCAATATACTCTGCTTATGCAGTGTTGAGTGCAACAAACTTTTGTTTTATTCTAGCTCATGATATCATAGCAGATCCCATATTGAAACACATACCAAAAGTACTATTTCTATCATCTGCACTCCCTGCCCAATCTGACTCAGTGCATCACTATTTGAGGCATATCTCAAACCATAAATTATCGTCCCATGAAGATATCTCAAGATATGATTTGCAGCTATCCAATTCTCTTGTCTAGGTTCCACTTGGAGCTAGCTCAACATGTTCACAACAAAGAAAATGTCTGACCTAGTATTCATCAAGTACATCAAGGATCTAATCAACTACCAATATAAGGACGAGTCTGCTGGATCGGAATCAGTGTCTCAACTTCCTCATATCAGTCACCATGGGAGTTTCCATGGATTTTCAATCCATCATCCCAAACTTCTAAAGAATATTTACAACATACTTTCGTTGCCACAAGAATATTTCACCACGCTTATGCTATACTTCTAGTCCCAAATAATAATGCATGAGACCAAGATCCTTCATATCGAATTCATTGGCTCACTCCCTCTTACACTAAATAATGAGAGGCTTTGCACCAACCTCTTACATATTTCTTGATTCCATACAAGGCCTTATTCATACACGAGTTTCTCTTGGGTGTACCCCAAAACCTTGAGGTTGCTCTATGTATACTCAATTACTCCATTGATCAAAGCAGTCTTTACATCCATCTGATGTAAACTCCAACCCATGGATGCTGCAAGAGATATGATGGATCTAATAGAGGTGTATCTGGAAACTGGAGAAAACATCTCATCATAGTCTTCTCCCTTCTTTTGGGAGAACCCTCTAGGCTTTAATCTTGCCTTGTATCTATCGATACTTCCATCCAATGCATGCTTTATCTTGTAAATCCATTTACAGACTTTTCTTCAAGTCTAGGTATGATTTCCCATACATCATTTTTCATGATGGATTGATATTCTTCCATCATAGCTTCCTTTAGAATTGATACTTGGTGAGATCACCTGACTCATAACTTGATGGAGTCATATGCTCCATGTTTTCAACTATCACTCTAGCTCCTTCTTATAGCTATCGCTTGTGACCTGCCTAGAATAAGAACAATAAGTGAAAAAATATTTCCAATAAAATTTTCATAATATTGTAACAAGGATGGTAATCATCATAGAATTACCAAGTTGACCTTCCTGGGAACAACAAATGTCTCCTAGAGGAGATGTTAGTTCATCAAACAAGTGTAATAAGCATATATATCAATAGTACTTATATGCAACCAAGTATACCTAGAAGTAATAGAACCTTTCAAATATTGTTGTCACAAATATAGTGTTTACTTGTACTATAGCAACTATCAACCTTGATATGTGAAAATTGAAACTTAACAATTTGATCAATCAAACCTGGAACCTGGAGCCTCAACTCCTTATTCCTATGAATGTATTGAATACGAGATCATTTCTTGGACAAGTTCTCTTTGTACATTCTTTGCAAACACACTCATGATTTTCTAGATGATATAACTCAAAAAGCATATACAAGTGCATACTTTTGAAATTTGCAACATCGTTCAACTTGTCTTTTGATCTAAAACTAGACACCATCTTTGACTTTGACTTTGACCAAAAACTCAAACTTGATGTTTTTGCTTGTTGAGAGTACCAAAAGGTGTGCTAGGCTAAGGCACACTAGACTATTTAAAAATTAGGTCCAACACTTCACTTAAGGTGCCCAAAGAGTTGGATTACGGTTTGTTGCAGCTGCACAATAAAAAACCCTAACTGCAGCTGCTATTGGTGCCACAACGAGCTTAACAAAAAACTGTTATGTTGCCTTCCAGTGGTTAGATTGTCCTGAAGGTGGTGTGGGTCCATAACTTGTTAAAATATTTGATGTCCTCATTTTACCATAGACAATATTACTATTGTCACCCAACCATATGCACGCACCCATCCCCAAGCACCATAACCTTTGTTAGATAGAATAATTTTGGAAGCAACACTATAACCAACACATAAACCCTAGCTTCTAACTGTGGCAACAACTCAAGAAAAGTAGAGAACTCCTTCTCCAAGGGTAGTGCACAAGAAAGAGAGTCTCCATATCCACATAACAAGTACCATACACAATTGCAACAATTGCAACTGCACTACTCTCTCAAACTTGCGCCATACTTAGTAAGAATATTAACAATAGTATCACCAAGAATATCACCAAGAGTTTCACCAAGCACCACCAAGAACCACCCTAGAAGATGTGCCTTCCTTTTACACCACTACAGCTCCAAACTTGCGCTAAAATGATTGAGAGAGTGAATGTGGTGAGTGAACAAATGAGCCAAGACATCCTCTATTTATATTAATCTTTACATTGACTTTTCTGGTTGGGCTGACCTGACTTTCTGGTAATTATATTCTAATATTATTTATTTTGCTAGGCAAACTTGTCTTATATGGTTTTTACACATTTGTTTAGGGTTTATCTTGCTTCCAGAATATTCTATTCTAGCCAAAGGTTACACATGGAGGTTAATACCTCCCGCATCTACCGTAACATCAACAATAGAAGCATGTCCATTTGATATAAGTGGACTGTGTGCTCAAGCATCCTTTAATATCCTACCTTTAGGATCATATGACATGTTGCTAAGCATGGATTGGCTAGCCACCCATAATAGAAAATTGAATTGTTATGAGAAGATTATGGAATGTGAAAATGAAGAAGGCAATGCAAGAGTTTTGCAAGGAATTAAAAATCCAGTTTTAGTTAGGAAAATATCAGTGTTGTAGCTTAAGAATTTCAGTCAGAAAGGGTGCCCTTGTATGATATACAAGTTCTTAACTCAACAAAAGGCAAGGAGCTAGAGTTTGAAGATCACCCTATGTTGTGGGAGTTTAAATATGTGTTTTCAGATGAGGTGCTTGGACTACCTCCAAAAAGAGATATTGATTTTTCAATAGATCTTGTGCCCAGGGTGGTACCAACATCAAAAGTACCCTACAGAATAAACACACCAAAATTGTGGAGCTAAAGGTACAACTAAAGGAAATGTTGGATAAATATTACATAAGGCTGAGTGTATAACCATGGGGAGCACCAACCTTGTTTGTAAAGAAGAAGGATGGTACCTTGAGACTATGTATTGACTATAGAGATGTGAACATGATGACCATCAAGAACAAGTATCCATTACCTAGGATTGATGATCTTTTTTACAAGATCATAGGAGATGCAATTTTCTCAAAAATTGATTTGAGGTCGGAATATCACTAATTCATAATTAAAGATGAGGACATCCACAAAGACATCCTTTAGAATGAGGTATGGAAACTATGAGTTTGTAGTGGTTCCATTTGGGATTACAAATGCACCAGCCACTTTCATGTGTTTAATGAATAGTGTTCTCAACAAATATCTATACAATTTTGTCTTAGTGTTCGTGGACGATATTTTGGTGTATTCCAAGACTAGAGAAGAGCATGAGGAACATATTAGAACAATGTTGCAGGTGTTGAGAGAGCACCAAATTTATGCTAAGTTCAAAAAGTGTGATTTCTTTCAGAAGGAAATCCAGTATTTAGGCCACATAATCTTGGTAGGAGTGGTAGCAGATCCCAAAAAGATCAATGCAATCATGGATTGGCCTACCCCTAGGAATGTGACAAAAGTGAGATCTTTCATGGGATTAGATGGATATTATAGAAGCTTTATAAAGAGATTTTCCAAGATTGGTAATCCCATTACTTCATTACAGAGGAAGGGGAAGAAATTTGTGTGGTCACCAAAATGTGAGGCTAGATTTCAACAGTTGAAGCATTTTTTGACTATTGCCCATGTTTTGAAGATTGTAGACCCTAAATGATTTATTGGTTTTCGTTGATGCTTGCAAACAAGGAATCAATGGAGTGCTTATGCAAAAATGGAAAGTGGTTCGTTATGATTCAAGAAAGATAAATGAGCATGAGTAGAGGTACGGTACCCATGACTTATAGCTTGTAAAAATTGTGCATGCATTAAATATGTGGAGACATTACTTACTTGGAAGAAGGTTTGTCTTGATGACATACCATTTTGGACTAAAGTATCTATTCGACCAACCAATATTGAATTCTAGACAGGCCAGGTGGATGGCATTGATTAATGAGTTTGATTTTGAAATCAAACATATTAAAGGAAAGGAGAACAGAGTAGCAGATACACTCAGTTAGAGTGTGCAGACTATACACTTAGCAACAACAAGTGTAGGAGAGTCTAACATCAAGTAGAGAATTAAAATCCTCTTGCAATAATTGAGTTCTTCAATCAGGTAAGAAAATGATTGCAATAAGAACCTCGAGAGAACAAATATGAAAAATATCATCTTACAACTGATGAGTTTCTATTGTATAACAACATACTATATGTGCCTAATTCAGTATATTTGAGGCACCTGATTATGGATGAGTTCCATAGGAGTCCTTATGTGGGTCACCCTGGTTATCAAAATATGGTAACAACAATAAGGTAGTTGTATTACTGGCTTGGAATGAAGCATGACATTGCATCATACATTGCTAAGTCTCTGGAGTGTCACCGGGTGAAGGTTGAACACAAGAATCTTGCATCACTGTTGCAACCTTTGCAAATCCCAAAGTGGAAATGGGAGACACTCTCCATGGATTTTATTACTGGTTTTTCAAAGACAATTAAGCAACATGATGCAATCATGGTTGTAGTATATAAGTTGAGAAAGGTAGCTCTTTTAATCCCTATTAGATATACTTTCAAGGCCATATATGTTGCTAACATTTTTATGAAGGAAATTTTCAGATTGCATGGTCTACCCAAGACTATAATATCGGACATAGATGCTAAGTTCACCTCAAGTTTTTGGAAAATCGTGTGTGTAGGATTGGGAACACAATTGGTGTTTAGCACAACCTACCATCCTCAAACAGATGGTCATACTGAAAGAGTGAATAAAGTGCTAAAGGACATGTTAAGGGTGCATTTTATGCATCAAACCAATCATTGGGAAGAGTATCTACCCTTGGTAGAGTTTTCCTATAACAATGGTTATTAGGAATCATTGAAGATGAGCATGTTTGAGGTTATGTATGGAAGGAGGTGCAGAGTTCCAATTATTTGGGACAGTCTAGTGAATAGGATCACAGTTGGACCAAAATTATTAGAGGAAATGGGACAAGAAATGATTAAGATAAGGCAAAATCTTAAAATATCCCAAGATAGGAAAAAAATATATGTAGACAACAAGAGAACTCATAAAGAGTTCAAAGTGGAAGATAACGTACATCTCTGAGTAAAACCCAAGAGGACTTCCTTGAGAATGGGGACATCTGCTAAGTTGGCACACCACTACTGTGGACCATTTGAAATCTTATAAAGAGTGGGGAAAATGGCATACATACTTGCATTACCACCTATTGTTAAATCTCATAATTTATTCCATGTATCCTTGTTGAAGAAATGTATTCATGATTCTAATCATGCTATTGATTGGACTATGATATAGGTGGAACCAAAGGGAGAATTACAACTCGAACCTCAATGCATCCTAGATAGGAGAGAAACATCGTTCCATAATTAATCCATCGTGCAGGTCAAAGTGTAATGGAATCACTTTGGAGCAGATGAGGCTAATTGGGAGCTGGAAGATGCCATGAAAATGGAATGCCCATTTTTTTTCTATATAATTGTGTATATATGGTGTTTCTTTAAGGGGGGAGGGTAATATAACACCATATTTTTACCCATGATTTTTATTATACTAAGATTTCATATAATGTGATTATGAAGCTTGTAATTATGTTGTGATTAATGAAAAACACCAGACAGTTGACTAAGAGGGTAAATCCTTGAAAGTATTGACCATGATATCACAAGTGGGAATTGATGAAGTGGGATGGATGAGGTGTACTAATGAGGCGGAATGGAGATGTTTCTATGAAGAAATTAAGAAGCTCCTCCAACATCCCAACTTACATTTGAAAACGTTAAATGCATCACCTACCATCATGCTTGAGCCTGCAAGAAGCCACATGAATTTTCATTAAGGAACAATATTGGTGGTTGAGGCAGTTAATATTGTTGATAGTCCTGATCTCATGAGAAGATGAAGGGTCAATTGAATAACCTAACGAAAAGGACTCCCCATAGATTTTCCCTTTCAGGAATTCAGACCTTGAATAGAAGGTCACATCTAGAAGAATCTACGAGAATCCCAAGGGATTGGTGGAAGAAGAGACCAAAGGTGGAAAAACATCACCAGACATGAAAAAGGGCATAGGGAAAGGTGGAGGCGCAGAAGCAGAGAGGGTGATACATGGAAGATGAAGAGAATTCGAGGAGGATTAACTCGCAACAACAAATAGAAAAATAAAGTTAGTAGAAGTCTCACGAACATATTGTGCGATAAAAAAAGGTGTTCACCAACACAGATTTGAAATATAAAATAATTTGGAAAGTTTTTTCTTGAAGAAAATAGAAATCTTGTCCAAAGAATTAATGATCACCCTAGAACAGAGAAGACCCATATCCAAACTAGAGCTACATAGGACTGCAACTTAGTACCCACTAGAAAGACACTGACACTAGTAAGGGAGGTCGTCGAGGAACTGTATAGTAGAGAAGGGAATCCTTGTGTAAAGGAAATCTAGTTGGGAGGTTACTTGATAAAAATTAGGAAGACCTGAGCTCAGTGGGAAGAGGGATACTTTTGTTGTTGTCGGTGGAGGAAGGAGAGTAACCTTCCTGGATCATTCTAAATCTGATGACAAGTGGAATCAATCCCCTTGTGGTATCATGGCTTGGCATGGGGGTGGCATGTTGTAGGAAGGCACTCAACACCATGGCCTAAGGTTGGGAGGAAAGGCGTCCTCTCTCAATTAGTTGGTTGTTGATATTTACCTGATCATATAAGTGTTTATCTTAACATGTTTGATGTGTGTTAATGATGTAAACATGTGGTTTTTTATTTAAATGGGAAATATGAATGCATGTAAAAATGAATTGAATTCCTAAGTAAACTAAGTAAAATGGAATATGATTCCTTGTTTTCACTGATTAATCTGTTAACTCATGAAAAGAAGCAAGGTATGGGTAGTTTGTATCCCTAAGGATCTTGCAGCTTGGGAGGAAATCTTGCAATATATGGACAATATCTTCATTTGAATGGTGACATGAGTGCCATGGTACTAGGAGGGTCCTTGTGGGGGTTAAAGGACCATATGCCCTAAGGGATCCTCCTCTTCTTAAGTGGAAAGTTTACAGGATATGAAAAAAATATTCTCTCGAAGCTAACAGAGGAAATGCTCCCGTGTATGGGGGGAGGCCTCTATGTGGTTTGGAGAGCCTCAACACTATTAAGCCTTCCACCTTTCTTAAATGGAAAGTTTACAAGATATGAAAACCATCAATCGAGAATAAGTAATAATTTCTAAGTTGATTTAATAGTGAATTACAGAGCTCTTAAGAGTCTGGAAGAGTCTCAAAATGAACCTCGATAAATTCTTGATTAGGTTACTTCTCAATTCGAACGATTAATCTACATAAATCCCATGTTTTTAAACTAGAGGGAATTACAATCATTGGATCAACATGACAAGATAATCTTGGCGATTCATCGAATGGCATCATTGTTGGGGTGCTCGAGTGTCGAGACTTGCATGGAGTTCAAAGACGAAGAAGACCCAGAGTCATCGACAACCATCAATTCCTTGGGGGTCCCTCTAGTTCACTTGGTGAGTGACAAAAAGGGGGGAATGATGTCATGATGACATGGGGAAACAACATGGTGGTTAGGGTGATGAGGATGCCAATATGGCAGTTAGCATGTCATGTGGTATAATAATGTCAACTTACAGTTGCATGGGATGAGAGCATACTCAATTGGGAGAGAGGATCTTGAGATAATTACCTTGAATCCTTAGTCATCAATTTGGCATGGAAAGTGGATCTTAGTCGTTCATCAAAGAGTAGAGTCATAAGGTTACTAGGAGTAGAGTGGAATGAGTTCGACGATGATGAAGACCTTGAGAAAGAACAATGACTATCGATCTTTCGGAGGTGATCTTGGTGGAATCTAGACCATTGATGTGGGTTATGGCTTCGTCGAAGCATAAATGGTTGGTGATTCAAGTGATGGGTTCCAGATAGGTACCGACGATGAAAATTCCCATGGACCATTGACTCATCGAGAGGTGTCCCATGGAATCATAGTCGTAGATCAAGGAGCATACGACAATAAATGACGGTTGTAGATTTTCCGTAGGTCCCACATGTTCACCCTACAAGAGAATAAGGAGAAGGTGTTAATCATTGTGCAAGTTAGAGGCACTAACATGATCAAAGTCGTCAGATTTCAGGGTCTAAGAGTCGTCGAATATGAGGAATGAACCCGTCAGAGTGTATATTGTCAAGGCTTGATAGTTGGGATGATTTATACTCCGAGGAAGAAGAAATTTGATTACGACGAAGAAAGGATCCAAGTGATAAAAGCCATTGAATTTGGTGGGCCTGATAGGCCAAAGGATGATGGGCCAGGTGGTGCCACGTCAGTACCACATTGGATGGCACAAATGACATGGATCCACTTCGAAATGAGGTGGATTTTGTAAATGAAATCTTGAAAACCTTCGAGAGGTTGTAACTTTTGATCTTGAGCTTAATTTTGAGCATGGTTATAGTCGTTGGAAATTTCTCGGTGTGCATAATCCATCTATGGGATTCATTGACAGAAAAGAACTGAGTTGAAGAAGAGGAATTTTTGACACCCCATCATCCTAAGTAAGGTTTAGTGGGTTGGGTGTGTTACAGCATTGTGTAATGTAACATTGGTCAATCATATAAGGGAGAAATGTTATGTTGTTGTCAATCAATGAATTGATTAATTTATGATGTGATGGTGGAATGAAGATAATAAAGTTGCAATAATTATGATATTATGATGTGTTATTCATGTATCAATTGAATGTGTGTGTGTTATTGTTGTGTATTTTTAGTTGTTAAGTAGTTTTCAATGGATTGTATAAATGCCAACCCGAATGGATTTATTTACAATTAGTCCTTTATAATCATCGACACAAGACCAGGTGGTCTCTATGATCCTCATGGCGTCTTAGGTGAGACCGTCCTAGGTCTTTGGATAAGGATTGATATGTATCGCCTTGGGGTTTTTGTTGGTAAACTTTGAATGAGCCCTGGGTGTTACACCTCCTAGTGTTAAGAAAGATGCATGAAAGTGCGTTTTGATCCAACAAAAATCCATGCAGGTATGCATTTGGGTTGTTTATGATGCATAAATATTGAAGGAAATTGAGTTAAGAGTTCCCTTGATCGAAATTCAATATTTGAGTTAAATTTCAATATCTGAATTGATGAGTAAAGGAATAGGGCATTGAGTATACAAATGTTGTTTAAATATTGAATGAAATTATATGGGATTTAATTGCATATTATGTTATGTTGGATATGAGATCATAATCAGGTCAAGTCAAGAGACATACTCAAGTTATAGTAATGAATTCCAATAGAGATAGAATGTGTGAGGCCATGATGTGATTGGATATGGAATGGATATAGCGTTATACAAGTGCTTGATGGTCTTACTAATTATAATCAATGTTTGGAATACAACCCTTTTTCTGACATTGAAGAGCACTAAATGATTATATTCTTGGTGTTGTGTATGGGTTGAATAGGAAGGTATCCAAAAGGTCAAGCAAGTAATTGGGAAGAGTGGAATAGTGGGAGAGAGATAAGATGTTTATATTCATGGAATCAATTCCAATATGCCACAATATAGGCATAGAGATACTTCAATGTCTTCTTAGATCCATTCAAATTATATGTACTAAGTATGGAATGATGACTAATTATGGCCGTTGTTGATTTTATAACTAGGGATAGTTGAGGACATGGTCGGAGATGTTTATGATCCCATTGCATATGAAAATAAACCTTATGAGGAGTGATAGTGAACAAGAAAGACACTTGTCAAGAAGTTATTGAAGGGATGTGGTATACTCCCACAAAATACCACCAGAATAAGTAACATTAAATGTTGGTCAATTTGCATAGGTTGTTGCACAGGTTTTGTCATTAATGTCAAACTTGAAGCTGCATGGTGGTTCGCTAAGAGTTCCTTTGGAATTCGGGAATTCGGAGGTTGCAAGTTGAAAGAAAGGAGGAGATCCAACCTTCGACATAACGATACACGAAATCACAAAACACGAAGTCCCGATGAGATCAGGACCATCTAATCACGAAAGGTCGTGGGACCGTCGATCGAAGAAAAGTGGATATCAGGAAATCAGAAGTCAAAGGAAGGAAATGTGATAGCATTCCAACTCACGAAACGCCGAAATGTGAAAATCCGAAATGTCAAAATATGAAAGGCTAAAACGCCAAAACATGGAACGTCGAAATGCCAAAATGTGAAATGCCAAAATGCGAAAACGCCAAAATGTCGAATCCGTTAGATCATTTTGGAGATCGCGACTTGGAGTGTCGAAACATTTCATCACAGAAACGCCAAAATGCAAAAACGCCGAAATGTCGAAGCCGTCAGATCATTTCGGGGATCGCGACTTGGAGTGTCGAGACACTTCATCACAGGAATGATGAAATGTCAAAATGAAAAGTGCCTTTTTGATGTAGGTTGTGGTTACCACCAGTGGTCATATGAGGCGAGGGAGCTAGAGTAGCTAAGCTCCATTTCGGGGATCGTGACTTGGAGTGTCGAAACACTTCATCACATAAATGCCGAAACGATGAAATACCTTTTTGGTGTAGGCAGTGGTTACCGTTGATGGTCATGTGAGAGGTAGGAGCTAGCACGAAGCTAAGCTCTATTTTAGGATTCACAACTTGTAGTGTCAAGAATCTTCGACACAGGATTGCTGAAATGCCGAAATGCGAAATGTATTTCAATTAACCTGTGGTCACGGCCAATGGGCATATGGGTTAGCACAAGTGACTTGCCAAAGCGCTCAAGGGTTATTCCGTGCTGAAAAATCAAAACATATGTATGTTCATCAAACGGTGCTGGTTAAATATTTAAAATGATTGTGTGGATATTGTTCTTCTTGATGCCTTGGCCAATAATAATCAGTGTAAGATAGTTATTCAGTTATTGTAACTGAATCTTCGAAGCCTAAGGGTTCGAGTGTATGCTCTGGATGTACAGGGTAGTAATAAGTGAAATTTGGTGAGATGAATGTTGGTGCGTATGGAATTAATGGTACAGTCATAGCTCTAAGGTAAAATTCATTTCTGTAAGTGAATCCAAAACCGAAATAAAATCATACAGGGACAGTGAGAATAAATGATGAATATATAGCATAGATCAAGGGGAGAAGAATGGATTTTGATATGATTATATAAACAGAGAGGACTTGAATGATGAATCATTTTCTAGAGAAGATAAAGAGTTGGTTTGCAGGTTCTTAATGACAGAGAAGGATTCCAGGGTGGTAGGGAGGAGCAAGGGGAGACTGTAAAAGTCTCATGTACAAGTTGGTGCTTGTACATCTGGGAGTTGTAGCTTCCATTCAGTAGGTACTTAAGAAACAGAGGTAGCAGCCTCATATGGGTTGTAGCTCAGATAAAATAAGAATGTAAAGAGGAGTTGGAGCTTGCCATTCATTCATAAGAAGAAGAGGTTTTTTCCCTTTTGGGTTTCCTCATGAAAAATCACTGTGTCACTGTTTCATTTATGTGATTGTATATTTATTGGTTAAATGTATTACTACAAGTTAAATGTTAAAGACATGATTTATTGATTAATAAGTAATCTTCTTAAAAATGAAAGAAATTTTATACAACTGATTCACCCCCCCCCTCTCATTTGACTTATCTTGTACAACAATTGGTATCAGAACAGGCTACTTCAAGATATCAATTTAACCACTAGAATTTTTTGGTCATTCATAATGGATAAGAAGTCAGAATTTACAAAACATGGATTGCCTTTGTTTGATGGTCATAATTATTCTTTTTGGAGTATCAGGATGAAGTTGTTTTTACAAACTCAAGGAGTAGATATCTGGTAGGTTGTACTAAATGAATATAAAGTCCCAACAACCATTCCAATAGATGCTACAGGTAAGAGACTCTATGAGAGTAATTCCAAAGCTATGTATGCAATACTAGGAGGTCTAGCAGGGTCAGAATTTGTTAAAGTTATGCATTGTGCATCAGCAAAAGAAATATGGGATAAATTGAAAAAT
>JASDQU010738844.1:48199-59552 GCA_032191745.1 Picea mariana
TATTGATGAAGTTGTTAATACCATGAGAGGTCTAGGAGAAACAGTTAATAATAATATTATTGTGCAAAAGGTACTTAGATCACTTCCTGCAAGATTTGATTCAAAAATATCTGCATTAGAAGAAAGAATAGATCTCGATACTTTAGAAATGGATGAATTACATGGAATACTAACAGCATATGAGATGAGAACCTCTGGTGAGAATTCATTCAGGAAAGAAGCAGCTTTCAAGGTAGCAAAGAAAGATAAGAAAAAGGTTGAAGCAGAAATCAGCAGTCATGAGGAGTCAGAAGGTGATGTGGAAGAAGAAAATTTTGTTAAAATCTGAAAAGAGGTACTAGCAAGTATAAAGGTAAGCTTCCTCTAAAATGATTTGGTTGTGATAGAATAGGACATTTTGCATCTAAGTGTCCTTACAATAAGCATACTAATAATGAAGAAGATAGTGATAGAAAACCTAAGGAATTCAAGAATAGACATAAGAAGTTTTTTCAAAGAAAAACTCACCAAAAAAAAAGTCTTTGTATAAAAGATGACAGTGATAATTCAGAATCTGGTGAGAGTGATGACAGTTCAGATGTACAACTTTTTATGGCTATAAAAAAATAAGATGATCAGTCTGGTGAAGAAGAAGAAGGTGAAGTTTATCTAGAAGCTGAACTAGTAAGTGTTTTAAGTGAATTAAGAAAAGTGAGAAGGGAATGCAAACATTTTAAAAGAGAAATTGAGAATCTAGAATTTGAATTACAGAAATCAAATGGTTTGATTGATAGCACTGAAATCATGGCAGTTGACTTAAAACTTAAAATAGAAGAGGCTAGAGTGACTAAAGAATCTCTAACTAAAATGCTTGCAGGAAAGGAGAAGGAAAATGAAGGTTTAAAAATTTAAGTAGTCTCATTAAGAAAGAAAGTACAAGAAAATAACATGAATCAGAGTTCTCAAGTGTTAGATCAAATTATTAGTAGTCAAAGATCAACATATGATAAGACTGGAATTGGTTATAAATCTACAGTAACTAATGGATGTTCTAGTTCAAGTGTTGAGAAAGAAGGTACAGAGGATAATCATGAGAAAATCACTAGCAAGAAGATGGAATCAGAAAGACAAGAAGAAAATCAGGGTTCAATAGTGCATAGAAAAAGTTATGGCAGACATCAAAACAGGTTTGAAGGCCACTGTTTCTTTTGTTATAAGTATGGACATAAGGCTKCATTTTGTAATAGTTTTTCAAGAAAGATAAATGCACATAACAGTCATGAAAGGTCTAATTTTGAATATGGAAGAGGACATGGTAAAACTAGTCAAAACAATATGAACTACTCTTACAACAGATTTGACACCTTAAGATATGAGACTAAATGTTACAAGTGTAACAAATTTGGGCATGTGTCAATAAATTTTCCTATGAGTTTTCAGAAATTTAATGGACCCACTTACACAGATCTGAAAACCAAATTTTGGAAAAAGAAAAGTGAAAATCTGAACACTAAAAAATGCACTATAGCCCTACAAGCAGAACATAAAGTAAAATGGGTTGTGGATAGTGGATGTTCAAATCATATGATTAGTATAAAATAACTCTTTGTTGAACTAGATGAAGGAAAAGAAGTTACAGTCACCTTTGGAAATGATCAATCAGCTAGGATAGTTGGAAAAGAAATTGTATGTCTAAACAACAAGAAAATCATGGCTGAAAAAGGTCTTATTGGTTGAGGAAATGGAACATAACTTATTGAGTGTAATTCAAACCTGTGATAAAGGTCTCTTTGTGATTTTTGATTCAAAATCATGTCAAATCAGGGATATAAAATTAAAGAAACTAGTTGGAACAGCGACAAGAACTTCAAGCAACATTTACATACTAGATGAAGAAAAAGAAAAATGTTATATTGGGAGTGAAGATGAAAGTTGGTTGTGGCACAAAATACTTGGACACATTAACTTTGAAAATATGATTCAGTTGAATAAAAAGGAAGAAATAAGAGATTTACCTGTCATAAAGAATCTTTCAAGTTCTGTCTGCAAGCAATGTCAACATGGTAAGCAAACTAGAGTTAAATTCAAAACCAAAGAACATTCAACAATTAAACCATTGGAAATAGTACATGATAATGTCTGTGGACCTATGAGAACAGCAGGGTTAAAATGAGAAACATATTTTCTACTATTTGTGGATGACTTTACTAGAATGACATGGATGTTTTTATTGAAAAATAAATCTGAAACTTTTAGCTATTTTCAAACCTTCAAGGAGTCAACTGAAAATGAATGTGACATGAAAATTAAATGTTTAAGATCAGATAATGGAGGGGAATTTGTGTCTAAAGAATTCAACAGATACTGTGATGAAAATGGGATAAGAAGACATTTTTCTGTTACTGAAACACCTCAACAAAATGGAGTGGTTGAAAGAAAAAATAGGATTGTTATGGAGATGGCTAGAACTATGCTCAATGAATTTAAACTAAGTAATATACTATGGCCTCAAGATGTTCATACTGTTGTTCACATTTTGAATAGAATCTTGCTAAGAAACAATCATTTTAAGACACCCTATCAATTATGGAAAGGCAGACAAGCTAGTGTTAAACATTTTAGAATTTTTGGCAGTAAATGTTATATCAAAAGAGTTGACAAGCATTTGGGTAAGTTGGAATCTAGAACAGATGAAGGTATTTTAGTTGGGTATTCATGTTCAAGGAAATCTTATAAATTTTACAACTTCAGATTTAACAAAATAGTTGAAGCCATAGATGTGAAACTTGATGAGTCCTCATTTTTGAAGTCTAAATCTAAACAAAAGAATCATCAAATATATGAGATAGATGACAAGCATAAAATGAATGATGAGGTAAGTGAAACAGAAGAAACTAAGGCTGATGACAATGAACAATGAATTCCTACTTTGACACAGGACACAACTCCATCCAAAAGCATGACTCCATCAAAGACTCCAAGCAAGAGAATACAGAAAAATCACCCTGAAGAACAGATAATTGGTGACATAAATGCAAGTGTTGAAACAAGAAGCAGAAGGCAAGAATCCACCTCAAATCATGAACATGTATCTTTACTTTCTCTGATTGAACCCTAAAATATTGAAGAAGCAATTAAAGATGAGTACTGGATGAAAGCAATGAATGAAGAACTTAGTCAAATAGAAAAGAATAAGACATGGGAATCGGTTACTAGACCTTTGAATAAGAATGTCATAGGGGCTAAATGGATTTTCAAAAATAAGATGGATGAAGCAGGTAAAATAACTAGAAACAAGGCTAGATTGGTTTGTAAAGGGTATGCATAGGTAGAAGGAATAGATTTTGGAGAAATTTTTGCTCTTGTTGGAAGAATGGAATCCATTAGATTGATTCTAGCTTATGCTAGTTCTAAACACATTAAAGTTTACCAAATGGATGTGAAGTCTGCATTTTTGAATGGTGATTTAGAGGAAGAAGTATATATGGAACAACCAAATGGTTTTCAGGTACAAGAAGCAGAACAATATGTTTACAAGTTGAAAAAGGCATTGTATGGCCTGAAGCAAGCACCAAGGGCTTGGTATTCCAAACTTGAAAATTACTTGAGGCAGCAAGGATTCAGGAAAGGTAACACTGATAGTAATTTATATATTAAAGAAGAAAATGATAGCCTGATCATTGTTGAGATATATGTAAATGATATCATTTTTGGTAGTGATGATAATAGGCTCAGTAAACAGTTTGTTGATAGTATGCAGAAAGAGTTTGAGATGTCCATGCTAGGAGAAATGAAGTTTTTCTTAGGCTTGCAAATTACTCAATCTGATAAAGATATTTCCATTTCTCAAACCAAGTATATCAATGAAATGCTTAAGAAATTTCAGATGGAAGATTCTAAACCAGTTGGCACTCCCATGGTTACTGGTTGTAAATTAAGTAAGTTTGATGATACTAAATATGTTGATCAGACAGTATATAGATCTATGATTGGTAGTCTTCTTTATGCTACAGCTACAAGACCTGCATGCAGTTTGTCAAGTTGGCAGGTTTCAGGGTTCACCAAAAACTTCTCATCTACTTGCAGTCAAAAGAATTTTCAGATATCTTAAGGGGACAGCAGAGTATGGTTTATGGTATCCTACAGGTAATCAGCTTGATTTATATGCTTTCACTGATGTTGATTGGGCAGGTTGTGTTGATGACAGGAAGAGTACTAGTGGAGCAACATTTTTTCTTGGAGGATGTCTTGTAAGTTGGTCAAGTAAAAAACAATCGACAGTGTCTCTGTCTACTGCTAAAGCAGAATACATTGCAGCTGCAACTTGTTGCACTTGGGTTCTATGGATGAAACAGATGCTGGAAGATATACATATTCATTATAATGAACCTATACCTATCTTATGTGATAATACCAGTGCAATTAGTATTTCTAAAAATCCTGTTATGCATTCCAAAACAAAGCACATTCCCATTAAATTTCATTTTCTAAGAGAGCAGGTTATGTCTAAAGTTATTAAAGTGGAATATGTTGGCACAAAGGATCAGATAGCAGATATATTTACTAAGACTTTATCTTAAATGCAATTTGAAAGTCTCAGGGATCAGTTGGGGGTTTACCCCCTGTAATTTCATTTCATTTTCAAAGATTGCACGGGCTTCATTATAAAATCAAAATGCACAAGTTTTATTGACTATTATTGATAGGGGGAGTTGTTGCTGAAATGATACATGTTTGCAAGTGGTTTGTATTTGCTTAGGGGGAGTATGGTTGATTCCTTTTCCATAGATGTCAAAAGGAGGAGAAGAGATTTAAAGTTTGTCATCAATGCCAAAGGAAGAGTTTGTCGGTCAGTTTGCACAGGTTGTTGCACAAGTTTTGTCATTAATGTCAAACTTGAAGCTGCACAGTGGTTCGCTGAGAGTTCCTTCGAAATTCGGGAATTCGGAGGTTTCAAGTTGAAAGAAAGGAGGAGCTCCAACCTTTGACATCGCGATACGCGAAATCACGAAACGCGAAGTCCCGATGAGATAAGGACCATCTAATCATGAAAGTTCGTAGGACCGTCGATCGGAGAAAAGTGGATATCAGGAAATCAGAAGTCAAAGGAAGGAAATGTGATAGCATTCCAACTCGTGAAATGCCGAAATGCGAAAATCCGAAATGCCAAAATGTGAAAGGCTAAAACGTCGAAACATGGAACGTTGAAATGTCGAAACACTAAAAGCCGAAATGTCGAAATGTGAAATGTCAAAATGCGAAAACGTCGAAATGTCGAATCCATCAAATCATTCTGGGGATCGTGATTTGGAGTGTCGAAACATTTCATCACAGAAACGCTGAAATGATGAAATGCGAAAATGCTGAAATGTCGAAGCCGTCAGATCATTTCGGGGATCGCGACTTGGAGTGTCGAGACACTTCATCACAGGAATGTCGAAATGTCGAAATGCGAAACACCGAAATGCTGAAATGTGAAGTGCCTTTTTGATGTAAGTTGTGGTTACCGCAAGTGGTCATATGAGGGGAAGGAGCTAGAGTAGCTAAACTCCATTTTGGGGATCGTGACTTGGAGTGTCAAAACACTTCATCACAGAAATGCCGAAACGTCGAAATACCTTTTTGGTGTAGGCAGTGGTTACCGTCGATGGTCATGTGAGAGGTAGGAGATAGCACGAAGCTAAGCTCTATTTCAGGATTCACAACTTGTAGTGTCAAGACTCTTCAACACAGGATTACCGAAATGACGAAATGTGAAATGCATTTCGATTAACCTGTGGTCACGACCAATGGGCATATGGGTTAGCACAAGTGGCTTGCCAAAGTGCTCAAGGGTTATTGCATGCTGAAAAATCAAAACAGATGTATGTTCATCGAACGGTGTTGGTTAAATATTTAAACTGATCGTGTGGCTACTATTCTTCTTGATGCCTTGGCCAATAATAATCACTATAAGATAGTTATTCAATTATTATAACTGAATCTTCGAAGCCTGAGGATTCGAGTGTACGCTTTGAATGTACAGGGTAGTAATAAGTGAAATTTGGTGAGATGAATGTTGGTGCGTATGGAATTAATGGTACAACCGTAGCTCTAAGGTAAAATTCATTTATGTAAGTGAATATAAAACCGAAATAAAATCATACAGGGACAGTGAGAAGAAATGATGAAGATATAGCAGAGATCAAGGGGAGAAGAATGGATTTTGATATGATTATATAAACAGAGAGGAATTGAATGATGAATCCTTTGCCATAGAAGATAAAGAGTTGGTTTGCAGGTTCTTAATGACAGAGAGGAATTCCATGGTGGTAGGGAGGAGCAAGGGGAGACTGTAAAAGTCTTTTGTACAAGTTGGTGCTTGTACATCTAGGAGTTGTAGCTTCCATTCAGTAGGTGTTTAAGAAACAGAGGTAGCAACCTCATCTAGGTTGTAGCTCAGATAAAATAAGAATGTAAAGAGGAGTTGGAGCTTGCCTTTCATTCATAAGAAGAAGAGGTTTTTTCCCTTTTGGGTTTCCTCATGAAAAATCATTGTGTCACTGTTTCATTTATGTGATTGTATATTTATTGGTTAAATGTATTACTGCAAGTTAAATGTTAAAGGCATGGTTTATTGATTAATAAGTAATCTTTTTAAAAATGAAAGAAATTTTATACAACTGATTCACCCCCCCCCCTCTCAGTTGACTTATCCTGTACAACATTAAAGACATGGGTAGAATCCAAATATGTATGATGAACTATGTCAATATTAAATGTGTGATTAAGGGAATTCGAGGAAGAAATTCATTTGACCATGCTTGATATCATATATATGGTTTAATGATGATATAGGTGAACATGAATAAAATTGATATTAAGACATGGGTGGGGTATGATAAATGCATTAGACCTTGCACATGTGACATTGTTTAATTCCTTTTGATGCATTCATGTTATAATATGACCTTGTTGATTTTGTTATAAGATTATAATCTAGAGAAAGCTAATACCTATGTTAAGAATGGAAAAGGGAATACCATGTGAAACAATCATGTCTGATGCTGCATTGTTGAAGGACTTGTGAGAACCTAGAATTGTTGCACCTTTATCCAATTTTGTCCCCACTTGTATCAATGTCTTGGACTATAACCTTATTTATTACATTGAAGATCACTAGAGGGGAAATATATATCTCATGGACTATTGAGTAGTATTAAAGATATTCCCATGTGTTGTATTTAGTTGAAGAGAAAGTTGTCCATATCGTTCATCGATCATAGGTAAGGTGTTTGGAATATGTACCTAGCATTGGCTATGTCCTGCAATGTTTCATGGTGGACTTCATGATTTTCCAATATGGTATTCTTGAATTAATTAAAATGTGAATTATGTAGAATTTTATAAATTTTCAAATTTGTAATTAGGCATATATGAATATTGACAATCCAATGAATGATTATGTTAATACTCAGACACATATTTGGTTATATTGTGGGAATGTATGATTATGATAATATTACATATGTGATGATTGATATTTCATTGTGATTGAAATGTTACCAACATAGATGAGTAAGTTATTATTGTGTCATAATTATGTGATCATTTCATGTATCCTTGTGACCATAGCAATGAAAATATTGTATGCATGATTATGCATACTTTGTTTGGTTGAACAAAACTCTCTTAGGAAGGACATGATAGTAGGTAGAGTTGTTTTGGATATGGAAACCGGAGTAAGGGTATAATGAGGGATAATAATATAACAAGTAAAACATGAACAATATGAGAGGGATTTCGTATTTGCTAGATTTTAGTTTTGTAATGAACAGATTCAAATTTCTAGTTGAAATTTTGATGATAATATCTCATGGTAATTATGTATTTGATACAAGTGATATGATGTATATGTCTATTGAGGACAGATGATGGCTACTACTATAAGTTTAAAAGAAATGATAGGATGATACTATGATGAAACTTGAACCATGTGTGATGCCTCAATTTTCTAGCTAATAGTTGGCTTGAGTTTTCCAATGGAACTCCAAGGTGAGAAAGATTTTAGGTCCTGAACTCTTTTCACATATGATAAGCTTGGAAAATGATGGATTTCTCAAGGAACGATTTAGAACATAAGAGGGTGCCTAAGCCTATGAGGGTTAGTAGTTGTAAGAAAGAGGTAACTAAATGAATCTATAGTGTGAGATTCATCGTATATGATAGCTTCGATCAAGTGGAAATGTATTTTGGGTGAATTCATACAATGAGTTGAATGTTGTGTCCCATGGAAGCCATGTAAAATGAGAATATATTCATAAAGATAAGTATTGAGCTAAAATTATATACAATATCTTGCACAATGAATATATGTGTTTCTCAATTATCAATTTGGAATTCTTGTTTCTAGAAAAAATCTTGCATAGGAATGACTATGAAAATCATTTTCTCCTTTAAAGATCATTGTAGTTTTATTCTTAAATGCTAGGGAAATGGAAGCATATATATACAATGGAATGCATTTGTGTGCCTTGTTTTCCAAGAGAAACAACAAATGCAAGTTGAAGTGGAAAGGCTATTGTTGCAGTGTATATGAATATTGAAGACATGGCCATATTACTAGAAATAAAGGCACGCCAAGGATAGTGTTATTCCAATTGGGAGGGGAATGTAATCCCACGGTTTTTACCCTTGAATTAAATTATATCAATTCATGCATATGATGTAATGATTTGGTTTATGTTATAATATTTGAGCCATGTGACCTTAAATAGATGATCATTTTTGTAAATAAATTTAAATATTCATGTATGGATTCTAGCTAGTGTGGAGCCAAGGACCAAATCTAGACTGTTGAGTGCTTTTGAGTCCCAGTAGTGGGATAGGATTATGGTGTGGTTTTTATGCTTCAAGAACCACCATGTGCATATTTCCATGGTGTGCTTATGTTATGTAAATGTATGTATAAAAGGAAATATATATTAATATAATATCCACCAAAATATTGCATGAGTAGCAACAACTAGACCTGTTATCGCAGGATTTGTACTTGTGCAAATCCCCACCACAAGTCCCCAAATCTTGTGGAATATCCTACCACTGTCACCTTAGTAACAACTTCCCTCATTTTAGTGATATAATAGGTCCACCACAAGGGAGCCTTCCCTGGTGACCTCAAGGGATCAAAGTAGCAAGTATAGTAGCCAAACCTATCGCCCCCTCTCTTGATTACCTAAAGATTGTTCTAGGTCAAGGTAGTAGAAGAGGTGTGAAGTTGTTTGAGTACCTGCCAATAACAAGAACACTTAGAAACATATATATTATTATTTCCAAGTTCAAACATGTAATTACTATCTCTTTAAGACATTAGACAAGATAACTTGCAATGACTGTTATAAATTTGCAATAGTAAACAATGATATAAAAGCAGTAAATGATTTGTAACAGCTGTCAATTTGCACATGCAACTCTATGTGACTAATTTTCGGATCTGATAAATTTCTTCCTAGTGAACAAATAGTAACACCACAGTTGTTACCACTGAAAAATTATACACTGAAATTATTGATTGAAAACACATGTAGTGGAAACAACAAAATCAGAGATGAATAATGTTGAAATAATGTAACTGCAAAGAGTATTCTTATTATTATTGTTATTTTATTCATAGGATTAATTCCCATTGTGGATTAATCATGTCGGTAATTGTATTGGGACCAAATCCCCTTTTGCGGAATTGTCAACAGACAATTGTAATAGGCAGAATAAGAAGTCAGCCCCAGCAGTTATTATTAAGACCCATAAATAAATTAAAGGTGGGTTTACCCACCCAGAGTGAGAGGTCAACCCTGCCAGTGAAGACCCTTCACACGTGCCAGTCTTGTATATATAGAGAGGCTAGCGCCTCACTTTATCACACAACTCACTTGCTCATTCTTAAGAGGCAAGCTACAACTTACCAGTTGGAGAGAGGGAGAAGAGTGGCTCATCTTTTGGAGAGGACTATATGTATTGGTTTGAGTTATCTCTTGACATTGTATTGGCAATTTATGATAAGGAAGTTTTTGTTGGGTTTTCTTCCCCTAGAGGGTTTTCCACGATAAATGTTGTGTCTCTTATGAATGTGTATTTCTCAGTGATCTTGTTCTTATGTTGCTCTTATCTATTGAAATGAAAAGAACTATAATAATGGCATAAACATTAGCATGGTATCAGAGCCAACCTGAAGGAAGCATATTTCGCAAGAGGAAAAATGACACTATTGCAGTACCTACAAATTAGGGCTTTTCAAAAGTGAATCTTCTCAGCCCTAAAACTATCTAGAAAGTTGCGCCCTCCCCCAAGGATCATTTTGGCACCTTGAGCGCACCTTTTTAGTGGCTAGATCTCTAGGAAAGTGAAACCCTAGTTTCACAAAGTACCAGAAAACCAGAGTACCAGAAGTACCAGAAGTACCAAAAAACCAGAAGCACCAGTCCAGAAATCCATAGATCAAGTTTGAGGGGGTAAAGGCTGGATTTTTAAAATTTCGAATGCACCATCTAACTCGCCTCATCTCAGCACATCTATCCCTTGGATCAAATTTTCAAAATTCAAAGTTTGAAAAATTAGGGTTTCCTCATAAAACCCTAAGTTGCAGTTGTAGTTGCAGTCTCAGAACCAGTTGCAGTTGTAGTACCAGTTGCATTTGTAGTCGTAGAACCAGTTGCAATCACCCTTGAAATTTTCTCAAGAGTTGGCAATGATTATCACTGCTACCAGATGGAGCCACTACCTGCAAATGCTATCATAGGTTTGTACTTACATATGTTTAATGGTTAAACCCTAAAGAGTATTTGCAGGAGAAGGGATCTCTTGCCATAGATCTATAAGGATCTCAAGATCCAACACATTCAGAGGAATGATGCAACCCAAGTGTGATTATTCTGATATACATCTATTTGTCATGACATTATCAGTGTTGCATGTTGAAGCTATGATCAAATTATTAGAAGAATTGAAAGTTGATCATAGAACTTATCCTCTAACCTAACCTTTTGTCAAGTTAGCATATTGTCTTAGTACAGAAGATAGGTTGAAGAAAGCACTCGTCACTTGAGTGAAGGAGACCTGGAAGAAAATCAAGCACTCACTCTTGATGACAAGGCTCCAGGTTTGATTAATCAAGATTCAAAGGTACACATGACAAGTTGATGACTTTAGTTGAGATAGCAATCGTCGTAAAGTATTATACTTGATAGCATGTGAGAATATAGATGTAAATACTTTGCCTGATATGACTAACACCTCCTCTAGGAGAAACCTCATGTGTTAGTTCCAGGTTTCCATGGAAGAATGCTTGGTCACAACACTATGAGAGTGTTGACCTCATTTCGTATTGTATTCCTTACCT
>JASDQU010738844.1:73216-84324 GCA_032191745.1 Picea mariana
TAAATGAATATAAAGTCCCAACAACCATTCCAATAGATGCTATAGGTAAGAGACTCTATGAGAGTAATTCCAAAGCTATGTATGCAATACTAGGAGGTCTAGCAAGGTTAGAATTTGTTAAAGTTATGCATTGTGCATAAACAAAAGAAATATGAGATAAATTGAAAAATGTATATGAAGGAGACACTAAGGTAAAGAGTTCTAAGCTACAATCATATAGAAGTCAATTTGAAAGTCTGAAAATGGAACAATCTTGTTGTTCCTGAGTTTATGTTTTAAGGCTATAAAACATACCGTCAAGGCATCCGTAAATGATCTAAAGAAATGATTTTGGAATAAAGAATCAAAGAAAGATCAGAGCAGATTCAGTTTCTCAATTGTCTCTGTCTTGCTTCCTGTTGTTCTTGGATGCTAATGTCTCGCCCAATAGCAGCCCATGATTGTTCTAACTCAACTCGGTTAGTTGTTGTTTGTAAAATGGTATTGAATAAATTTAAGGCAATGTTGGTTTGGTCCTAAAGGCCCGGTTCAACGTTAGGTTGTCTGCTACTAGGGATAGTCATGGATGATAAAACTTTATTTGTTTATAAATGGATTTTTAATCAATTGGTTACTTCAGATTTATAGAGATGAGATAAAGGAAAACAATTTTAAAATCTAAAACAGTAATGCAAACACATTCAAGGTCGTTTCCTGGTTTTGTAACAATTTCGAGAATTGTAAACAACAAATAAACAATATAGAGAAATATAAGGATTTAATCAAGAAAGAATCTTATATTTCAATAGACACTGATGAAAGAAAAAGGAGATTTCTAACAAGGATTAAGAATTAAGGAACAAAAGCTTTACAGGTCTTAAAATTGCTAAAGCAATTTCAAAGGAAAAAACTGTAAAACATTTAACATCCAAACCAACCTGAAAATATAAATCAATGATGTATATAACTTCAAATTGATTACTTGTTAGAAAAAAATTTAAAAGGAAAATTTAACAAAGTATAATAAATAGGGGAAGACACATAGTTACAAAGTTGCAGGATCCAGAATCTCGTTTGCGATTTATATTCCGATGTATTTCAAAACTGATATTACAAAAATGGCTCTCTCCCAAAATTTCTAAAGCCCTTTCTCAGCCTCTAGAAACTATATTTATACATTTTCATCAAAGTTTCTCGTTGGTCATTAACCAACTTCCTAATATTACAGTTACATAAAAATAATGTCAACCGTTTACAATTTCTTTTAAATTTCTAATAATAAAAACATTTAAAAAAGGTTTCAAGCTTGCGTTGATGAACTTTCTTTTTCTGCATGAACACACTGAACACATTTTCCCATAAAATTTATTAAGATCCTGGGAGCTTCGGGTATCTCATTTGCTTCAAATGAGAAAAATCTCCTCTGTAATTCGAGCAGCCGACTTTCTATCATTCTTTCTGTGAATTTAACAATTTTCAACTTTAAACTAGAAGTCACCATCCACTTGTTGATCTCTATGATGTTGATCAATTTGATGTTTGAAATCTCTTCTTTCTTTTCCTTGATCTCTTCTCGAAACCTCAGCTGATGCTTGGCTATATTGACTTCGCCTAACAATCCAAAACAACCATCTGTTCTGATATTCAATGAATCTCTTTCAAAGAGATTGAAGATTCCTTGGAAATCTTCATTAACTTCTCTTTTGAATCATTTATATTCAGCCAATTTTGATTCCCACACTTTAATCATTATATCTCCTTTAACCTGTTCAGAAATAGATAATTTCTGAGTCTTTCCAATTTCTTCCTTTGATGAGGATGCCACTGCTTTCTGAAAGGTTGTCCTAGCTGCTTTCACATCCCTTTCTTTCTGGAACATATTCTCCAAAGATTTATTTGATTCCTGAAAATAATTCTGGATTACTTCCAGATTCGAGAACACCTTTTGGTGTTCCTCCTCTATTCTTACATATATCTCTAATGCCTGTGTCCTAAAATTTTCAAGTTCTACTACCTGGTTAACAATAGATAAAATCTTATCTTGCAAATTTTTGTTTTCCTCTCCCAGCATTCGAACTTGTTCCTGTGTGATCTGTATTAAGTGTTTTTCTTCATCCAAGTCTTTATTCAATTTTTGGATCTCTTACATATCCTTTAGTCTAGCATGTTCTAGACCTTTCTGTATTCCCCAACCAATATTTCTTTCATTTTATTTTATTTTGTCTTGCAACTGGATTATTGTTTGATCCTTCTGTTCAAGCATAGTTGTAAAATTTCCCACAGAATACATATTAGTTGATGCTATAGCACCCATTGTTCCTGCTATTACTTTAGCGAACTCTCCATCCTTGAGTTTCTTTCCATCTATGATAACTCTATGCCTTTTAATCGTTCATTCTCCTCTTGAATGAATTTCCTGTTTCAAGACTGCTCTTCACTTTTTGCTGAAAAAGTAATCCGATGAGGGGATTTTATCTCTTGAAATCAGCTCTAGATCACTGACATATAGAACTCCTTCATGGGGGGTTCCGAAAGTTGACTGTAATGGAGTTAAAGAAGTAATCGGACTACCAAGTTCTTTTGAATCTGTTCCTCCTATTTTTTCTGGAATTGATTTTGGTTCTTTTCTCTTATCCATTTCCAATTCTTTTGTTTGAGAACCCTCTGTGTCTTGGGAAGGTTTCTCAGTATTCTTCAACTTACCTTTGTCATCTGGTTTACCCTGAGTATTAGTTTCAAACCATAGAGGGGTTTCTTCCTGTTCTGACAATGAGGTTGAAATTTCACCCTATAAAATCTTAGGCAGACAGCTTCACCTATGGCTTTGAACTGATGCAAACCCAGCCTGTGAGTCAGATGTCAAGGCCTGGACTCTGTTCAGCACTTCTTCATAAGACCTAACATCTTTGAAAATATCATCATAAATAGATACTTCATGTTCATATGCTTTTAAATTACAATGTATGTAATGCGTACTTATTATTTGATAGGGGTCATGTTTTCTGTGCTCAATGTTTACTAACTTCACTTCATCCAATGACTTGGTCTCTACCTTAGAATGGACTAAATTTGATAAAGTAAATTTCCCGACATGAATAGGGAAAGATGGCCATGCTTTTTTCTGAAGTGATTTCAATTCCAACCCAATACCACCCTTGGCTAACTGATGAGCTACTTTTCTGCATATCAATCTATCTGGTAAGAATTTCAGGAGTGCGTGAGGAGGAATGGAACAGCCATAGACCCCTAACATAGGAAAAATTTTCCTCAATAAACCAGTCGACAACAGATTTAAGACTTTCTATGACTGCATTAGAAATGCGAGGGGGTTCACATCCAAAAAATAATTTGTGCATAGGAATAATGACAAAATGACAAACTTCGTAAAATGCTTCTTTAGCATTTTATTCCCAGAGGGTTGAGTGGTATTTATGAATAGGCTCTGGGTAGGAAACACTCCAACTCCAATTGATTAATGGAAATGGGGTCATAAAACAGATGGCATCTATAATATATGCATACATATAAAATGACATTGGTTTTCCCTTTGACTTGGCCGCATTATAATTTAAAATTTCTTGCGTCAGGTTATCCGATAAAATTTTATGCCAGTTAAAACCATTTCCATTTGAAACTTCTTCTAATAAGGGTACCCAGTCTGCATGAAAGTGACAGGGATCTTTTCTCCCGAAAAGTCTACATAATATCATGGCTACATAAACCATATATTCGTTTAGGGAAGCTGTAGCATGAATCCCATGAGAATCATCCCTAAACTTTACTTCAGACCTCGCCCATCCTTTAATCATGTTGGGGTATGTCTGGTCTGCCTGAATACATTCGTTTCTCTGAAATTCAGCTAAAAATTTAGCATTAAAGGTGTGTTTATAAGTTCGGTGATAGTTTATACATTACTTGAATGTGCTCAGGCCGAAATGAGCCGACGATAGCTCCTTGCTCGTTCTGAATACTCCTTGTTGGGATATCTACCTTATCCAGAGCCCAGCTGACCATCTCTGTATATGCCACCAGCCTCGGACGCGTAGCAACCTTATGAAGTTCAAACTCAGCAACATCCCGTAGATGATTTTCAGAATCAGGGTTTGCATACTTTAACTCATCCTCTAGCAATTCATAGATTTGAGCCCATGCTTTGATGGAGTGTATGGTGTGTGGAGTAGTATCCGAGATAATATCACCTTCCTGTGGTTCTTCGTTTTTCATCGGTGCTTTTTTAGGTGCCATAGCTCTGCGTTTGACTTGAGAACCTGTCACAGAAAGTGGATGAATAAGCTCATCTTTAAAATGAAAATACAGATGCTTCGAATGTTTACTTTGAATATACCATAAAAATAATGAGATTTGTACATCTGTCATGAATTTAAAGCTCTTAATGCAAAAAATATTTTTGGAGATATGCATTTAATGTCCGTACTTAGGCGTTCTCGGCATTTTCAAATAAAAAGAGAAACTTACTTAATCGGACAATGACGTATTAATGAACACTCAAAGAAATATCAACTTTAAACCTATTTTGGAAGGAGGATTTATTAGTGTTAATTATGAATTAAATCTGAAAACATCACTTTTTGGGGTTTCAGAAGTCTTGATGTCGAAAAGTATGTCATCGGAAAAGCCCGATCGCCGAAATTGCGAAATCGCGGAAAGTGATGTTTTATTTAAGATTTAAACGTTTTTAGCATGTTAATTAATCGGCCCTTTCGAGATTTCAGAAATCGGGATTTCGGGAAATACGATGACATGAGACGTGCTCTTACAGAATCATGAATCCTGAAATCGCGAAATTGCGATGGCTTGTTTCTTTTTCAAAATAGGTTTTAACTTATCTTAATTAAATGAATAATCATGATTAGGTCCAAAACATCATTAGTTTAATCTATCGGGATTTCAGAAATCAGGGTTTTGGGAAACATGTTGACAAGAGATGTGCTCTCATGGAATCGTGAATCCCGAAATCACGACGTAATTATATTAATTTTTAACCTTTCTTATAAGAGGTTAAACTAATTCATTTTTTAATTAATATTTAAACATATCGGGGAATCGAGAATCGGGGTTTCGTGATTCAATTTACATCAATCATCTGTTTGCGGAAAACCCCGAATCCCGATTTCTTTAATTTTTAAATTTAAAGAAAAATCACAAAATTTAAAATTACAGTACGTTTTAAATAATTTTTTCAAAGGGCGCTGGAAAATTTATATTTTTGTAAAAATTTTCCATTCGTTGTCCAAAAKTAAACGATAAAAAAGCATCGCGAATTTTAGAAATGAYAAAAATCTTGCTTGAGGAAAGCCGAAACCTTAAAAACAAAAAATCTAGGCCTTTAGGATGAAAAAATTAAGCTTTGTTTCAACATAGGCTCCAACTGGGGACCTCGTCTCCCTGCGGGATGAGGAGAACATGTAGACTCAGTGCCTTCATTGGGTAAATGGTGTCAAGGTTTATCACTGATAAACTGTTTAAAGGAGAGAGAAAAAGAGACTCTATAAAACCTTTGAAAACCTTTTCAAAACTTTTACTTGCTTTAAACTCAGATGTAGTCTTCTTCATAACATTCTCCTTTCTGTTCTAAATTTAAGTTAGTATTAAGATGATTAGAACAATCTTAGGAAAATCAACAAATTTGTAAATTTCAGCTTGCATCAATCGAAATAAAATTTATAATTTTTAAATTGGGAAGCTCTATTTTGACTTAAGATGAATATTCGGTTTCGAAAAACTGATAACTAGAATAGAGTGATAGATAAGTATGACAACCTTACAGACACCTCAGATATTGCTTCACTACCAGCGGGCCTGTTCAGTACCCCGGTGAAGTTATCTGTCCCTTTTTACTGAATTTCCTTTCACCTCTTTGAGTGCTAATTTTATGCTCAGATATTGCTTCACTGCCAGCAGGCCTGTTCAATACCCCGGTGGAGTTATCTGTTTCTTTTATATTTAGACGAGGGAAATCATTTAAATGAATTTCCTTTCATTGTCTGTGGAACTAGATGGGGGCAATCAAATATGAATTTCCTTTCATCGTCTGTGGAACTAGATGGGGGAAATCAAATATGAATTTCCTTTCACCATTTGTCTTATAGTTAGCTTGTGCATACGAAGCAAGGGGAATCAATGATACTTAATATATCAGAGGTGGTTATCTGTGTAAAAATTTATAATAGAGGTTTTTCAACTTGTTTTGATTATTCTAGACCAATTTTTCTCAATCTTCAAAACCCCTCAGTCTGTAGAGAAAAAGGGAAAAATTATTTTCAGGGATTTTCTTTTGAGCAAGCTTAAAACCTCAAACAAACTATTAAGAAACTTAAGATAGTCAAAATGAACTCAAACATAACCAGTTTTAGTCAGAGAATAAGAACTATGAAAACTGCCCTTACTGAATTTAATCATTTGTTGATTTTCAAGGTTAGTACATAATCTCTCCTACTCTGATAAGAAAGTACACAAACGTGAAAGATGGTATCGAGGGTATAAAAGTAGATTTTCAACAATCTGTAACCCAGAAAACCTAGGTTATGATTTCAAAAATAACTGTTTGGACTTTTTTTTTTTTGTGATAAGTTTTATATAAGCAACGCAAAAATTATATATATATATATATATATTTTATTATTATTTATTATTTATTTATTTATTATTATTATTATTATTATTATTATTATTATTATTATTTTTGGTATAAAAAATTAACTAATTTTTATTTGATTTTAATTTATTTACAAAATGAGAAGGGGTTTTCAAAAAAAAAAATGGAAAACAAAGCGGTATATACAATGAGAATTTTTGTGAATTAATTATTCCATATAATGCTTTAAAAAACGCCCATTAACAGGGGCATTCAAGATCTTACCATCCAAATTTTCAAGAAGAAATGAATTTTTTCCTTTAGAAGATGCTACCTTAAATGGTCCATACCAAATATGATCGAATTTACCATTTTTTCCTGAATCCTCTTTTCGAGCATCCCACCTCAAAACCAGATCCCCTGGGAGAAAGTTCTTGTCCATGGCTTTACGATCAAATAATATCTTCATATCATCCTGGTAATTCTGCAACTTTTCATCCACTACATCCCTGTGCTGCTGAACTTCAATCAACTGGTTTACCCTTCTTGTGAGAGGATTTGGTTCTTCCTTCTCATCTTGCCATAGTTTCATCACAGGAAGTGCTAGGTTTATGGGCAACACTACATCAGTTCCATATACCATTTGAAAGGGAGAAGTACCGATAGACTCTTTTGTGCCTATCCAATTTTCCCATAGAGCATATTTTAAATGTAAGTGCCAAGATTTTTTATTTTCATTTAAGACTTTCTTGATTATACTGATCAAGCTCTTGTTAGAAGATTCTGCCAGACCATTTCCCTGCGGGTAGTATGTTGTGGAATGACCCAACACAATATTATATTTCTGGCAAAAACTGACCATTTCCATCGACTTAAAATCCTGTGCATTGTTTGTGACTATCTTTCTAGGACAGCCGAACCTAGACAAGATATTTTCTTCTAAAAAGTCTATAACTACTAAATCAGTGGCCTTCCTTGTTGGGATAGCTTCCACCCATTTGGTGAAATAGTCTTTAGTGGTCAGAATCCATCTATGTTGGGCACTTGAATGAGGATTTATCTCACCTATGAAGTCAAGTCCCATTGCTGAAAAGGAGCTTCTGTCTTGACTGGAACTAATGGCATCATTGGTAGCTTATGTTTTCCTGTAAAGAATTGGCAAGGGCTGCAATCTCGTACCTTAGCATTGAAATCTGGGAAAAGTTTAGGCCAGTAATAACCAGCCCTCAGGATTTCATATGCCGTAGCTCTCCAAGCATGGTTCCCTCCACAGACTCCTTCATGAAATTGAAAAATTTTCCTCAATAAACCAGTCGGCAACAGATTTAAGACTTTCTATGACTGCATTAGAAATGCGAGGGGGTTCGCATCCAAAAAATAATTTGTGCATAGGAATAATGACAAAATGACAAACTTCATAAAATGCTTCTTTAGCATTTTCTTCCCAGAGGGTTGAGTGGTATTTATGAACAGGCTCTGGGCAAGAAACACTCCAACTCCAATTCATTAATGGAAATGGGGTCATAAAACAAATGGCATCCATAATATATGCATACATATAAAATGGCACTGGTTGTCCCTTTGACTTGGCCGCTTTATAATTTAAAATTTCTTACGTCAGGTTATCCAATAAAATTTTATGCCGGTTAAAACCATTTCCATTTGAAACTTCTTCTAAGAAGGGTACCCAGTCTGCATGAAAGTGACAGGGATCTTTTCTCCCGAAAAGTCTGCATAATATCATGGCTACATAAACCATATATTCGTTCAGGGAAGCTGTAGCATGAATCCCATGAGAATCAGCCCTAAAATTTGCTTCAGACCTCATCCATCCTTTAATCATGTCGGGGTATGTCTGGTCTGCCTCAATACATTCTTTTCTTTGAAATTCAGCTAAAAATTCAGCATTAAAGGTGTGTTTATAATTCGGTGATAGTTTATACATTACTTGAATGTGCTCAGGCCGAAATGAGCCGACGATATCTCCTTGCTCATTCTGAATACTCCTTGTTGGGATATCTACCTTATCCGGAGCCCATCCGACCATCTCAGTATATGCCACCAGCTTCGGATGCGTAGCAACCTTATGAAGTTCAGACTCAACAATGTCCCGTAGATGATTTTCAGAATCAGGTTCTGCGTACTTTAACTCATCCTCCAGCAATTCAGATATTTGAGCCCATGCTTTGATGGAGTGTATGGCGTCTGGAGTAGTATCCGAGATAATATCACCTTCCTGTGGTTCTTCGTTTTTCTTCGGTGCTTTTTTAGGTGCCATAGCTCTGCGTTTGACTTGAGAACCTGTCACAGAAAGTGGATGAATAAGCTCAGCTTTAAAATGAAAATATAGACATTTCGAATGTTTACTTTGAATATATCATAAAAATAATGAGATTTGTACATCTGTCACGAATTTAAAGATCTTAATGCAAAAAATATTTTCGGAGATATGCATTTAATGTCTGTACTTAGGCGTTCTCGACATTTTCAAATAAAAAGAGAAACTTACTTAATCGGACAACGACGCATTAATGAACACTCAAAGAAAGATTAACTTTAAACCTGTTTTGGAAGGAGGATTTATTAGTGTTAATTATGAATTAAATCTGAAAACATCACTTTTTGGGGTTTCAGAAGTCTTGATGTCGAAAAGTATGTCATCGGAAAAGCCCGATCGCCGAAATTGCGAAATCGTGAAAAGTGATGTTTTATTTAAGATTTAAACATTTTTAGCATGTTAATTAATCGAGATTAGGCCCTTTCGAGATTTCAGAAATTGGGATTTTGGGAAATACGATGACATGAGACGTGCTCGCATGGAATCGCGAATCCCAAAATCGCGAAATCGTGATGGTTGTTTCTTTTTCAAAATAGGTTTTAACTTATCTTAATTAAATGAATAATCATGATTAGGTCCAAAACATCATTAGTTTAATCTATCAGGATTTCGAAAATCGGGGTTTCGGGAAACATGTTGACAAGAGATGTGCTCTCATGGAATCGCGAATTCCGAAATCACGACGTAGTTATATTAATTTTAAACCTTTCTTATAAGAGGTTCAACTAATTCATTTTTTAATTAAGATTTAAACGTATCGGGGAATCGGGAATCGGGGTTTCGTGATTCAATTTACATCAATCATCTATTTGCGGAAAACCCTAAATACTAATTTCTTTAATTTTTAAATTTAAAGAAAAATCACAAAATTTAAAATTACAATACGTTTTAAATAATTTTTTCAAAGGGTGCTGGAAAATTTATATTTTTGTAAACTTTTTCCATTCGTTGTCCAAAAGTAAACGATAAAAAAGCATCGCGAATTTTAGAAATGATGAAAATCTTGCTTGAGGAAAGCCGAAACCTTAAAAACAAAAAATCTAGGCCTTTAGGATGAAAAAATTAATCTTTGTTTCAACATAGGCTCCAACTGGGGACCTCATCTCCCTGCAGAATGGGGAGAACATGTAGACTCGGTGCCTTCATTGGGTAAATGGTGTCAAGGGTTTATCACTGATAATCTGTTTAAAGGAGAGGGAAAAAGAGACTCTATAAAACCTTTGAAAACCTTTTCAAAACTTTTACTTGCTTTAAACTCAGATGTAGTCTTCTTCATAACATTCTCCTTTCTGTTCTAAATTTAAGTTAGTATTAAGATGATTAGAACAATCTTAGGAAACTCAACAGATTTCTAAATTTCAGCTTGCATCAATCGAAATAAAATTTATAATTTTTAAATTGGGAAGCTCTATTTTGACTTAAGATGAATATCCGATTTTGAAAAACTGATAACTAGAATAGAGTGATAGATAAGTATGACAACCTTACAGACACCTCAGATATTGCTTCACTGCCAGCGGGCCTGTTCAGTACCCCGGTGAAGTTATCTGTCCCTTTTTACTGAATTTCCTTTCACCGCTTTGAGTGCTCATTTTATGCTCAGATATTGCTTCACTGCCAGCAGGCCTGTTCAGTACCCCGGTGAAGTTATTTGTTTCTTTTATATTTAGACGAGGGAAATCATTTAAATGAATTTCCTTTCATCATCTGTGGAACTAGATGGGGGCAATCAAATATGAATTTCCTTTCACCATCTGTCTTATAGTTATCTTGTGCATACGAAGCGGGGGGAATTAGTGATACTTAATATATCAGGGGTGGTTATCTGTGTAAAAATTTATAATAGAGGTTTGTCAACTTGTTTTGAGTATTCTAGACCAATTTTTCTCAACCTTCAAAACCCCTCAGTCTGTAGAGAAAAAGGGAAAAATTATTTTCAGAGATTTTCTTTTGAGCAAGCTTAAAACCTCAGACAAACTGTTAAGAAACTTAAGATAGTCAAAATGAACTCAAACATAACCAGTTTTAGTCAGAGAATAAGAACTATGAAAACTGACCTTACTGAATTTAATCATTTGTTGATTTTCAAGGTTAATACATAATCTCTCCTACTCTGATAAGAAAGTCCGAAAACGTGAAAGATGGTATCGAGGGTATAAAAGGAGATTTTCAACAATCTGTAAGCCAGAAAACCTA
>JASDQU010738844.1:96297-117846 GCA_032191745.1 Picea mariana
TTTGTAATTATATAATTTTTTTTTCTTTCTTTTTTAATTTCAATTCTTTTATTTTTCTTTGTTTTTTAGTTTTAATTTATAAAAAAAAAAATTCAATTATATTTTTTTGCTAAATATTTGAAAATACTAAATAGTATTATTTAACTACAATGATTTTCTATCTATTAAAGTAAAGGTAAAAGATGTGTTGAAAATTGTATTTTCCACTATATTTAAAAAAGTATGGAACCATAAATTAATTGAGACAAAAAATCATATTTTCAAAAATGTAAATGGTGAAAAATATTTTAAGACTGAAAGAAGCCTGGAAAAATTACTAAAAACACTGTTGAAAAAAAAAATGAAAATAGATGAAAAACAAGCATTTAAAAAAAAAGTGGAAACATTATGTATCAAAAAATTTAAAATATAAAAAAACCACCTAAAAGGGGAGCGGGGGTGCTACCGATAGCACCATTTTTAAAAACAAGGTAAAAACTTGACCCCCCAAAAAACGAGAACTCTATATTAAGTTGGTAACTATGTTGGAAGAGAGAAACTTATGTTGTTACCAGTGGAGAAAAGGAGAGTAACCTTCTTGATCCATTCTTCACTTGGTAGTCAACTGAGAGAGTCCCCTGGTGGTATCATGGCTTGGCACAGGGGTGGCATGTTGTAGAAAAGAAAGTGTAACATAGTCTATGGTTGGGTGTGTCACCCCCCCATGCCTAGGGGTAATTGGAGGAGATCATGTCTCGAGGTCCACAATGGAGAACATGATCTACACCATGATTATCATCATCATCATGTCCACATATGGAAGCCCAGTAGCCCCCCTCATTTTCCTCCCAACACAAATCAACCAAGGCTCATCACATTCAAGCAACCCAAAGTATGGGAGACAGTAATTCATTCTCACCATGAGGTATGTTATTCCTTCTTTCATGCAAAGTGTTGTACTTAATTTATCGAGCATGTGGGTGAAGATCCATGGTTGAAGTCGGATAATGGATCATTGGTTTGAGAAATTGTGTCACTCTCCAGACCTATCCTTCTACCTGGGTTAAGTTATTTCCTATCTAGGTTCCACACCTAATAGGGTTGGATGAAGACCCTCCCATACTTAAAATGGGTAACTCACATGGGGTCCTCGGCTTGTGTGATGCTTGAAGGGGATATTGAGGTGAATTACCTTGCGTGGCTTTTATCTTAAGTTACAACTTACTTTGTATGCCTCAAGGACTAATGTTTCTTATGAACTTTGGCTAACCATGTTTTATACTTTGGCTTGTTTTGAATGACCCTGAAATGATTTTTGAGAGACGTATTGGGATTGTACCCAGGACATTGTGCCTTTATTGCAGGACTTTGGCACGTGTGATGAGGAGTAGTGGGTCATCCAATGACTCACCACCCTCAGACAGTGGCTATCACATTCTCAGGACCTTGGATGATGGAAAGATGGGCTTGGTTTGAGTAGTTTTGATTATTATGCCACACATATAGGCTGAAGTCCCCACATGCTAGGAAGGTTACCCCAAGGATTATGTGCACAAAGGATGGAGGAAATTGCAATAGAAAGTGTTTGGAAATCACTTAGAGATACAAATGCATCCCTCTCAGCCTTGGATGTGGCCTTTGGAGGCCCTTGATGTCATCCTTCTATCCCTTTATGTCATCTTTGGTCTAGGGTTTTGATTGATGGATGGATACCGGAGATGATCGACAAGTCTTTGGGTGAGGAGACACCTCACTTCACACTCTTTCACCCTCGAAGGATGCCACTTGTCCTTTGGAGACATGACGTCACCCTCTCCTATCTTGACATCTCCCTTCTAGCACATGATGTCACCTTTTTTAGGGTTTAATTGTGTATTTTTTCATTTTGGCATATTGTTAGAGGCAAATTGAGGGGTCAACCCCATTTACTTCATGTTGTTGACAAATTATGTGGAAAAATTATGTTGAGGTAAACTCATATAAAAAGGTCAAGCCTCATTTTCATTTTGGGATCATAACTTCTCACGTTTCTGAGACATACTTCTTAAATTTTCACCCTTTAAGGGTTACTAGCTCTTTTCTACTCGTGTGTTATGCTTGGAGGGTCAATTTGTGGATGATTTTGCTGATTTTGGATGGGAATTTCTACAATTAGGGTTTTTATCTCATGGTATCTTGGTGAAGTAAATGAATTTTTGGAATTGTATTCTAATGCTATTAATGTTTCATGGTAAATTTATTATTTCATGCTAGTTGTCTTGCTAGGTGAAACCCTAAGAGAGGAACATAAGTGATTCTTCCTCTCATAAGGCGATTTTTGTCCAAAAGTTTTTAAAGAATCCTTGCTAGGCTTAGACTCATAAATCCCTAAACTGCTAGCACTTTAGGATTTTATCCCTAGCCTTTTGATTTTGACCTAGTTGAAGCTACAAGAAGGGAGAAACGGTTTCTAGGGCCCAAATGTTCTTTCACCCTAAAAATCCTTCTCCTCAAGGTTCAAACCCGAAGGCCCTAATGTGATAGCACCTTAGAGTTTGAATCCTACCTCTTGGTTTCAAGTAGATCATCATCTAAGCCTAGTTGTATTTGTTGTTATAAGACTCCATAACCCTTGAAAGGCACTGGTTTTAAATAATTCTCATGGTGAATTGATCAACAAATTCTTCCTTTCAACTCTCTTAAGAATTCTACTAACCTAAAAAACACTGACATTGGGAAACTCATTGAATAATTTGTTGTTGTTACAAAATTTTCTATAGCCATCTGATGACACTCTTATTTGTTGCATACACTCTTGTAAAGGTGGCTTAACTAGTTTAGAAATTGCCTTAAACAATTGGATGTTATTCTAGTGGATGTATGCTAAGTTTTCAAGGTAAATTGTTGCATTTATGAACACTAATTGTTGTTGTTGTTGTAAATCATTTATTGTTGTCATAACATTTTTTACTGCTCCAAATTTACAATAACCATTGCAAATTACATTTTCTGGTGTCTTAAAGAGGTATTAATTGCATGTTTGGACTTGGAAATAATGACATATATGTTGTAAATTGTTCTTATTATGGGAAGGTACTCAAACAATTTCATACTTCTTCTTATGTAACCTTGACTTGGACCAATATTTAGGTGATCAAGAGAGGGGGCGGTAGGCTTGGCTACTATACTTGCTACTTTGATCTCTTGAGGTCACTAGGGAAGCCTCGCTTGTGGTGGACCTCTTCCATCACTAAAACGAGAGAATTTCTTACTAAGGTGATAGTGGTAGGATCTTCCATTGTTACACGAGACTTGCGAACTTGTGGTGGGGATTTGCACAAGTACAAATCCTACGATAACATCTTGGCATCGTTGTCAGGGAGGATCGAATCATTCTCCTCAACGACATATCTTTGGTAAAAATTTCTTGAATCCTTTAATATCTCTCAAGTTTACCTAGTGAATCCACTGAGGGTAGTTCCCTCACCTTCCCTTTGATGATTCTACAGAGATCATTTGATGACTCCACAAACACATTTTGAGTTGTTTGTTTCCAAAGTAATGGAGTTATGGATTTCCATGAATGGTTTCCTTGTATTTATTTTGAAATCATCCCTAGATACCCAAACCTTTATAAGGAAGGATGGTCCAAGAAATTTCCAAGATACAAAGGATCGGTTGTTACTCATGTTGTAAAGTTCTTGAAATACATACGATGGATGGGGGGACATGAATATGTGCAGATACAATGTTTTGTGGTTTCAATTTCATTTGAGGTATAGGATTGGATTAAAAACAATTTCAAACCAAAGACCATATATTCTCTCATAGATCTCATTAGAAAATTTCTTGAGTACAGGAACTCACAATTTAAAACCTATGAGGACACCCTCCATGAACTCACAACAACCCTTAAAAAGGAAAATTTCTTCCTGGATGTTTTTATAAGAAACCTTAGGGAATAACACCATGCCCGAGAAGAGAAATCCATTGGGATTATTCATCATCATGAAGACAATGCATTGAAAACTGCTCAACCTATTGAAGATGAAGAACCAGAATAGAGTGAATAATTCTCCCAAATATTGAAGGAAAGTGTCAAAGAAGATAAGAAAATATTCAAGAAATTGGTTGATCGATGCAAGGATGCACGCTTTATAATTGAGCTATGTGCACTAATATGAGAATAATATGACCTTGGATTGGAAAAGTATGAACGATCTCTCGAAGTTTTAGTAGAAGAAGAGCTCACTAAGGAATATTTCTGAGTGAAGACACTATGTTGTGCTGTGGAGGTTTTCTTGGAATCCAGTAAAACGTCTCTTTGTATTATTGGAATAACCTCTTGATAAAAATTACAGCGATTACAGCTTGCTCGGGCATAAAGATCAACCCTCAATACTTCAAAGTTTTAAGTATTTATAATCAAAATTACAAGTGACCCTATCATTAATGATCAGGATGTGGCAGATGCTAATTTTAACTATCTAGATAATAAGATACAAAAATATAGGAACTGATGATGATGCGTTGAATCTCTCATGTTGATTTTGGGGAAGACCGTTGGTGAGTCATTCATATGACTTTGATTGCGCTGGACGCTGAACTTGGACGAGACCTTGATCTTTACTCAATCAATTCGCACAGCTCATCCCATCTTTGTGTACCGGGGATGGTAACTTTCAATAGTCAGTGGTAGATTTCATCCATCTCGATATACTTAGCAAAATTCGGCTTGGTGAGGAAAATGTACTTGATTTCATGTTGTGTGTTGAGGTCAGGCTGCAAAGTCTCCAAGAACGCTTTGCCTGTGATGTTGCCCTGTATCCTTGAGAACTTGGAACTGTCTTTGGCCACGGTGGCAATATTTTGCTTATAATCGGATAAGGTCATCAATTTATCATTTAGGACAAGTAAGCCAGGAAGGCCCTTTTTCTGTAAGGCCTCAAGCTTGTTAAAAAACCTTTGAACTCTAATGTCCATGTTCTGAGCTTTCCCTCCAACTACAAAATTAATCCTCTTTTGGTCAACACTCTTTTGACTTCGAGGATAGTCTCTGTTTTGTCTTCAACTTTCATGTTTTCAAGCTCTTCCTTGGTTTTTGAATTCAGAAACTTGATGATCTCGTTAGCTGCTGAGGGCATTTCACCCAGCTCTCTTCTTATCCTATCGATGGCCTGCCTACTCTTCAGCACCAGATCATGTTGCTCAAACATGATTTTCACCATGGGTCAAATTTTGTTTACGGAGTTAGAGATATCTGTCTAGATATTTTCCTTAGCCTCTTCTAATGTCTTACTTGCCACTACTTGTTTCTGAAGCTGTTTTATTTCCTGCTTGAGCTTCTTTGATATTTGTCTCTCAATGTTGTAACTTGTTTGGAAGGAAGACTTGAGTTCCTGGAGACTTTCAACCTCCATTTTCAGTCTATTGATCTTTGTTCCTTGCAGAGTCATCTCCTCCATGGACTTTGCTAGCTCCATAGTTTTTTCCAGTGCTATCAATGGAGTTGCCGATGGAATTTCAGTTGTAATGGCTATTGGCACAATTGTTGTACTGACTTCCGCAAGGGGAACTGCACTCAACGGAATGACTTCCATCGGGGTTGATTGTTCCTTCTATTTCAATAACCTTTCCAATTCTGCCTCCATTTCCTTTATCTATGTGTTATGTTGCATGATTAGCTTCAATAATTCATCTTTCTCGTCTTCTGTCTCAGCTATTTCTTTAGCTTCTGAATTCTCTGTTGGTGGAAATTTCAGCTGGTTTCTCAGATATGCAATGTCAGCATTCTTTTTCTTTTACATCTCCTCCGCTGCTTTTACATTCGAGGTATCATACCCAATCTTGAGTACCAACTCCTCTAAGGATTTTATTCTTCTATCCTTTGCAAAAGATGATATCTTTTCCAGCTTCAATTGGGTTTGAACATTGTTTAGAGATACCTGTAATTTTTCTTATGTAGAGGAAGCATGTGCCAATGTGGAGAAAACCATTTCTCCAGTCTGTCTGTGCAAATCCATCTGGTCAGCTGGATGGACTTGTTTGGTGTCAAAAACAATAGTTGACCTTTTGTAGTCAGTGATCTCTTTGGGTTGAGGCACCTATGCTTACAGAAATTCCAGATGCATTCTTCCCTTATCTGTGTCAAAAGATGACAACAGTCTGTGTTGTGCTGTGGAGGTTTGCTTCCAGAACTAAGCGTAGGTGTTGTTGGTCAACATCTGGTTCTTCTTTTTAATCATGTCATATTTTTCGAAAATGTTCAGAGGTATAGATCCTTGTGGAGTTTGGGTGGTCAGAGTTATATCTATTTTCTTCTTTGAAGAAGGAATGGACACCACCTGATGTTTTCCCTCAATCACTTTGACATAGTAGGGATCTTCCTCACCAGACATGTGAGTAGCATGAGTGGTTTTGGATCTTTTGTTGTATACCTGAAAATATTCTATTGATACCTCAATGACTGAAGGAGAGGCGTCCTTTCTTGGCCTTTTTTCCTTTGGTACCTATGGAGTGAAAGTCTGTGAAATAGAGACTGAAGGAAATTCCTGTTGTTCAGTATCTACCAGAGTATTTTCCTCCCACTCTATCTGGTTCACATACTTTTCAATTTCTAGTTTGAGGGTGTGAGCATAAGGTGAACTTTTTTTTTTGGATCTCATCTCTGCAATGATCCCACTTGGATCATAACGCCAAATGAAACTGGTGTTGAATTTCATTTCCTTTAATTGTTTATCTACCTCTTACCCGACAACTCGACTGTTGCATATAAACGGTCCTATTTTCCCTTTAATCCTCATCTGTTGTTTTTTCTTCAAAGACACAAAATGAATATCATATGAGTTTATCATCTAACGAATATACTCCAGTGCAAATATTTGAACAGGCACATACTTGGACAATTTGTATGGGGCTATTTCACACCCATACACTTTGATCTCCATGTGATTCTGATATAGGAACTAGTCCCTGGTCTTTGTGAGATTCGAAAGGTGTAGAAATCTTTGGATCTCCTCGTTTATCCTCAGTTTTGGTCTTCCACTGAGCATTCTTACCACTGGGTGATAAAACAACTCGATAAACTATTTGAAACTGAACTCAATGGAGTTTCTTCTTAGCAGCAATGTCCATAAAGTTATTGCTTGCGGTTTTGCATCCTTGTCCAGTTTCTGTATGAGAAAGGAAAATTTGTCTGCTTGATAGAACATAAACATGTAGGCTAGTATTGAAGAATATCGGAACATGCCTTCTGTAGGGAAATTTTCCAGTTGCTCATGCAGGTTTTCAGCCAAAAAACCATTGTAACCAAACTGGGTGGTGACTTTATCTTCAGTAGAGAAAATGGACAGGAAACCTAGGATAGGTTCATCCACCCATTCGTCTGATAAGTAACCGATCAAACAACACAATGTTGAGATAATCTAATTTCCCTTTTCGGAAAATATGGAGGAATGATAAGAAGGATTCTTCTTAGGAAATTGGGCATCTTGTGGGAGGAAAAGCTCAAAGATTTGTGCTCTTTGGGGAAAAGACAAGTTCTGATACATTTCTGTCAGAATTTCAATGGTGAGGGGAGAATGGGTTTCGGCTCTGGGTACCTACATCATTTGATCGACGGCCTCAAGTGTAATAAGGAAAAAGGTTTCTCCAGACGAGGATATTATGGCTCTCTGATCAGGGAGGTAGTGTGCTTGGCATTTGAGGGTGAATTTGGGAAAATGATGGACTTGGGGAAGAAGATACAGAGGGAAACTTGACTCCCAGAGCCCAATTTCATCGCTCCGATCGATGAAGGTGTCTTTAAACCACGACTGTAGCTCGGCAAATTCGAATTCGGACCTGATTTCTAAGATTAAATAGTCTTTGTATGCTAATGGGATCCGGTTGAGATCGACAGGAGGTGGGAGAAATGGATTTTTCTCCACATTTTACTTTTTACTTTTGGGCGCCATTGATTTCCACCGATACCTACACACTGAACACATGTTAGTAAGCGAAAACTATGGTTGGATGAGATGTTGTAGAGGTGAAGGAAAATGAGCCTTTGATACACAGGGAGTGTGAGTGGAATGCAAATGACCAAAACAGCGTTGGAATTTAGTGAACGGGTATCCATTGGGTGAAAAAAGGACAGGTTAGGTGAACAATCGGTATGCGGCCAGTAATAAATGGCCAACGAGTACTTTAGAGCGCGAGGGGGCAAGGTGAAGGACATCTAACGTGTGTACTCGGTCGACGTGTAGAATGGTGATTGGGAAATAAATGAAAAATATATGACCCGTAATGGTTAGATGGAGTGGACATGCTAACGAGGTCATGAAGAGGGACTTGCAAGGGGTGGTTTTGGGGTGTGACATTTCTATATGATGGTGGTGAGTTTTTATTTTTCTCATTTTTTATTTCTTTTTTCTTTCATTTCTTTTTCTTTTCTTTTCTTTTCTTTTCCTTTGTAGAATGCAATATTATCTGCAAGTCAAAACACTAAAGGAACAAAATTACAATCAACAGTTGATCCTATAAATTATAGGGTTATAACAGTGGCTCCACTGGGGATGGTACCCTTCTTGTGAGGTTCCAAGAATCTTGTTTCTTGTTGTCTTGGAAAATTTCCTCTAAAGTTTCTTCTGCTACTTGACTTGCTTTATTTTAAAATTTTTGATGACATTATTCAGTGTCTTAGGGCCTTCTTTGCGGGCTTCAAACACCTAAACAAAAGCATCTACACACAAACTGCCTATAAAATAAATGATATGTACAATGGAAAGGGAATGGTGATCTCTCTATTGAGGCAAAATATAATGCTTCAACATCCTGCCATTTACAGGTCCCCCTGGCAAGTCTGATCCATCATTATTATTGAGCAGGAAAGCATTATTTCCTTTGTAGGCCTAAATGGTGTAAGGACCCTTCCACAAACTATAGAACTTTCCATGTTTACCTTTATCTTCATTTCTGGAGTCTCATTTCAAAACTAGATCACCCAATTCAAAGTTATCCTCTTTGGTTCTCTTGTCATAAATCTTTTTTATATTTTCCCAGATCACTTGAGTTATCTTGCACACTTCTTCTCTGGATTGTTGTAACTGAATCATTTGATTTATTCATCTTTGAATATCATTAGGCTCTACCTGAGCTTCCTGCAATAATTTCATAACTGGAACTCCCAAAGAAGGAGGAAAAATCACCTCAGTGCCATATACCAGTTGATATGGAGACATACCAATTGATCTTTTATTACTCAATCTATCTGCCCATAGTGCAAAAAACAATTTATTATGCCAGGACTTCTTGTTTTCTTGTAATTTTTTCTTGAGGATATTCACCAAACTTTTGTTTGAGGACTCAGCGAGCCCATTTCCCTGAGGATAATAGGTTGTGGAATGCCCCAACGTAATGTGGTATTGGCTGCAAAAATCTATGAGTTTTTTGGATCTGAAAGCCACTGCATTATCAGTTATAATTTTCTTGGGGCACCCAAAACGAGATAAGATATTAGTTTCTAAACATTTTATGATAACAGAGTCAGTAGCTTGCCTGCATGGCACAACCTCGATCCATTTGGTGAAATAGTTCATGGCTATGAGGATCCACTTGTGTTGGCCTAAGGAAGATGAGTGTATTTCTCCAATAAATCCCAAACCCCATTGTTGGAAAGGGGCTTCAACTGATATGGGTTTAATGGGAAGAGGAAGCAACTTCTTTTTACCTTCGAAAACATGGCATTTATGACAAGAAGTAACTTTTTATGAACATCAGCGAACAATGTAGGCCAATAGAAACCGTCTCTTAAGATTTTGTTCGTTGTGGTCTTCCAACTCAGATGTGCTCCACAATATCCTGCATGGAACTCCTGCAGAACTTTGTCAGCTTCGTCTTTCAACAGGAAATTAAGCAAAATACCACCAAGATCTTTCTAATAAATATTAGCTTCTAGAATAAAAAATTGTAATGCTTTCAGTTTGATAAATATAGCTTTGGTCTTAGTTAAACCAGGAGGAGTTTGTAAGTTGTGAAGTACAAAATGAGGTCTACATACTAGGGAGAGTTTAAAAATACCTCTTTTACCTTTGGAGTCGCCTGCTCTTCTTGTTCATCAACTACAGCCAAGAAATTGATATCTAGAGCATTACAATTTGATTCTGCCATTAGTTTGGCTAGACCCTATCCTTTGATCAATTCAGTAGGCTTTATTTCAATGTCATATTCCAGAATGACCGCAATCCATTTCCCTCTTCTGCCATCTGGATTATCTTGAGTCAAGATATCTTTTACCACTGTGTTTGGAACGTATGCAATTGTGTGAGAATGGAGAATATAGACTTTGAAATCCTTTATAGCCTTTACCAGAGCAAAGGCTTGTTTCTCCATAATATTATAATTCAATGCAGCGTCTCGTAAAGATTTACTAAAAAATGCTATGGGTTGTTGGTACCCTTCACTATTTTTCTGTAACAATATTGCTGCTATAGTGTGCTCAAATGCAAAAGAGAAAAGATAAAAATCTTTGGAATAGTTTGGGTTGATCAAAACTGGAGCTTGGGTAAGTGCATTCTTTACCTGTTTGAAATACTTCTTGGCTTCAGTGTTCCATTTGATTTTTGCGTCCTTTTTCAACGTGTTAGTGATGTTCATAAGAAGTTCAGCCAAGTTGGGTATGAACCTTCTAAGGAAATTTATTTTTCCTATGAATGATTGCAGTTCTTTTAAGTTCCTAGGGTGTTCCACCTTCTGAATGGCTTCTATCCTACTAGGATCGATTTTGATTCCATCCTTGGAGATTATGTGTCCCAGTAACTTGCCTTACTCTAATCCAAACAAAGACTTCTTTAGATTCAATGAAATCCTGAATTTTCTACATTTCTCAAACACGTGTCTGAGATGTTGCAAATGTTCTTCGTCAAATTGGGAGTATACAGTCACATCATCCAGATATATGACTATAAATATTCCTAGTTCGTCCACAAAAGAAATATTCATTGCCCTTTGGAAAGTGGCACTAGCATTCATCAAGCCAAAATGCATCTTCACATACATGAAGGCTCCCTAGGGTGTGGTGAATGTTGTCTTCTCTTGATCTTCTGGGTGAACCAGGACTTGGTTGTAACCTGAGAAACCGTCTAATAAAGAAATCCTACTAGACCCAACTACCTTTTGCAAAATATGGTCCATTTTGGGCAATGGGTAATTGTCTTTAAGAGAGACTTTGTTTAGATTTATGAAATCTATGCAAAGTCTGATCTTACCGGTTTTCTTCCTAGTAGGAACTAGGTTAGAAACCCATTTGGAAAATCTCAAGGGAACTATAATTTTTGCATCATACATCTTTTTTATTTCTTTCTCTATCAGGGGAAGCAACTTGGGATTTATTCTCCTAAGTTTCTGCCTGAAAGGTTTGTGTTCTTCTTTTATGGGAATCCGATGTTGTATGATACTTGTGTCATAGGATTTTAGGTCCTCATAGCCCCATGCAAAAACATCTATATATTCCTTAAAAAGTTCAATGTATTTGTTTTTTTGCTCCGGTGGCAGAGATTTAGATAGTTTTATCATTTTGGGGTTTTCTTTTGTTCCTATGTTGCACTCTTCAACCTCTTTGCCACTAGCTTCAATTTTCATTTTTTTGGCTACATCGTTAAAATCAAACAAGTCTTCCAATGGAACTAAACCTCTAGGTAACACATTACTTTTCAACTGCAGAATATCAGAATCTACCTCATTTTCATTAAATTCTTCAGCATCTATTTTATTTACACTACCATTCTCAAAAACAAATTTATTTACAAATTCATCATCATTTTCTAAATCTATGTTTGTACATTCGAAATCATTCTTGCATTGTATAAAATCTTCGATCTGATCGTCATTTCCAAATACCTACCAATATCTGATGTTGCCAGGAACGGTTGGTCTGCACTTCACCTCCACTGTGTACTTGCGAGTGGGATGAAAAGGGATTTTACAGGTAGTTGTTGATGTAGCCAACCCATCTGCGAGTATATTTTGTCCCCTAGGCATTACCTGCAAGTCAATCTCAGTAAAGCATTCAAGAGCATCCAAAACAGCATTCCTATAGGCTCTAAGTCGGGGATGTTTTGTTGCATACTCACCTTTGATTTGCTTGATAATCAATTCAAAATCACCCCTTACCATTATTTGCTTGGCACCAACTTTCTTCAATAGTTTCAGGCCGAGCATCAAAGCTTCGTACTCGGCTATGTCATTAGTGCATTGGAAGTTCAGCTTGTAGGAATGGCTCTCTAAATATCTTGTTCTGTGATTATGTAACCAAACTCCAGCTCTGGCTCCCTCTTTTCTCACTACACCATCGAAGTCCATGCTCCAAAAATCTGCTGGCAGTGCCTCACTTTCCACAATTTCGACCTCTCTTGCCTCAATGATTTCTTTATTTTCTTTTGGATCAGTTGTGTCACTTTCCAACTGTGCAATTTTTCCTTCTAGGTCACCGTCATTGTATAAGATGAAAGAATCCAGGTTAGAGTGTGCCGAGTACAGGGGGTGATTATGATGTTTTTCTTGACTACTGACCATGTATTTCATCAAAGTTTCCCTGTACAGTCTTCTTTGTTGTCCAAAGACTGGAACAGTGGCATAAGACATGTCTAGTTGCAGAGTTCCTTTCAGTTTAGCTCCCCATGAACTTGATAGTAGCATACCATACTTTGGGGGAATGTTCACAACTACTATATCCATTACCATACTCTTTGTTAGAATTTGGGCTAGGGTGATGCATAAGTCTTTGATTAGGCCTATACATTTAACGTTGTTGTAATCAAAAGAATGCAAATCCTTGTAGGGTCTGGTGACTTCGAGTCCCAACTTTTCCATCATTGCCTTGGGCATCAGGTTATGAGAGGCACCCGAATCCAACATAGTGTTGTGTAATATCAAGTCATGGATATTTAGGCTGATGTAAAAAGGTGCGACTACCCCATTATCAGTCTAACCATCTACTTCAGGACCAAACAGGAGCTCTGGTCGGTCATCAACAAGATTTACTGTGTCTGAATTTTGGATCTGCAAATCATTCAGACACAGTAATTTGGGAATTTTTAATTTAGCTAGTTCCCCTTCAAGGCTGAATGCAGTGGAAACTTTGCTTAAGGTCTGTACTTCTAGTTTATTTGTTGGAACTCTATAGCCAGATGCCCTTGGTTGGCTTGTTTGACTAATTGATGAAACTTCAGTCTGATTTTCTCTTTGTATAATCTCTAGATATCTTGGTGTAGAATATTCAGCATTATTTCTCTTAAGGACTTTCTTGGGAGGGTTTTCTGAGGTCTTCTTGGTTTCGACTATTTTCTTTGTTTCATTACCTTTGTTTGTTTCAACAGTCTTCTTTGGAGGGTTGTCATTTTCTCTCTTGTTCCTTAGGTTATACTATCTGTGTACCTCCATAATAGCATTCTCAAAAGCCTCCTGTTCTGTTTCATATGCTTCCTCATTTACCTCTGTTTGTGAAAGAAGAAAAATTTCATGCTCTTCCTGGGTGAGGAAAATGGATTCATCATCATGAACTCCCATGAGGTTTATATGAGTGTCATCGAATTCCTCAAGTACATCCTCCCCATCATCAGCGTAATTCTCCTAGAGGGGTGGTTTGATATGTTGATCTGCCCCCCTCTGTTCTCTTTGATCCCTAATATCTCTCTATTGGATCTGAGGCAGATTTCTTCTGAAGTTTGGGTTCCGAATTGGAGGAGTAGCTTGGTTATCCCTGGGAGGATTTCTTTTAGCTATAGTAAGTATCTCCATCATTCTCTTCATCACTCTGGCTAAAGAGTCCAATTTGGCATCTGAAGAGGATGTGGAAGGTTCTTCTTTGATTGTGACCCTCCTCTTTGTTCTCTGCCTGGCCCTTCTAGCTAGTAGGTTAGTCTCCACACTTACTGCGCTTTTTTGCATGTCTGCCAAAGTAGTTGAATTTTTTTCCCTTAGCTGATATGACATATCAACGTCAAATCCATCTGGAAACTTAATTAGTGCTAAACCTTGAGGGGGTTTAATGTCAGCTAGGATAGCATTGTAAAGGTTATTGAACCTGGTGCAGTAATCCTACACCGTTTCTCCCTGATTCCTCTTGATGTTCTCATACTCTGATAATATTTGGAGTGGATTTTTCTTAACCTCCCATCTATCTAGAAAACTTCTGTGAAAAGCAGAAAGATATATTATCGAAGTAGGAAGTAAGGCTTTAAACCACTTTTTAATGTCCCCAGTCAGGCTTTGTGCAAATAATCTCATTTGTACATCAACTTCATCTACTTCCTGCAGATCAAAATAATCATTCATTTTTTCAACATGTTGTTGTGCATTAATAGAACTAGTATTGTCATACTGAGGGAGTCTAGTTTGATAATCTTGAGGCATGGCATGCAAAGGAGCAGCCAACACCAAGGGAGCATATCTTGCTGCCATAGCTGGTGGATGAGTTTGAACAGTAACCTGTATGATTGGAGGGGATGTAACAGATGCAGTGGAGGACGAAGGGCTAGGGGGTGCAGAGTGAATTGTTTGAGGTTTCACAGAGGTTGTAGCAATCGTTAAGGCAGAAAGTTCGACCGACTGCTGGAAATGAGATCTATCCAAGGCTTGATCAATATTTTCCACCAAATCTTCTAATTTATCAAATTCCTGGAGAAATTGTTGATCAACATCTGCCCTGGGTGAGATAATTTCAGGAGTCTTAGGTTGCAGAATGGTTTGATCCAACGTAGTTTCACTTACAAAGTTGTCTGATTTGTTCTAAAAAGGCTTTGTTTAAAAGGGATATCAAACTCAAGATCTTGAAGGGCTACCAGTTTCTCTAGGGGGGGAGGAGATCTGTGAAAGGGACTGTGACTTCCTGAACCTTCTATAACAGTTTTCTTTCTGAGTAATTTTTCGAGATTGTCTATTGCGGTTGCAGGTTCTGGATTTGGATGAGATCTAGTAAAAATTCTTTTGGGAGCCAGAATTCCAATTTTTATTTTATTTTTCTTTTAAGAAAAACTTAAATTAATTATATACAAATTTTAACAACCTCTGAACATTATCGCTTAATACATTTGGATTTTATGACTTGTTCAGAAATAAGGTTTTCTTTGTATAGAAAAAGAAATCATAAGATTGGAAATCTGTTCAAACTCCCCAGTATGATCGCCAATTATGTTAGCACTTTGTAAATTCCCAAAGGTTGTATATGGGTAGAAGAAATTTACAAGAGGTAACCTTAACCAACCACTTCGAAACTGGGATCTAGCCCTGCCAGTTTCAGAGAGGGATCTCTCAGTAAGATTTAGACTTGTTTGGATTTTCAGATCTTAGGCTAGTTAAAAAGAATAGTACCGAGTTGTTTGTATTTTTTAATAAAATGGTTGAATGTCACTTACCCTTCCATTGGGATATGAGGTCTATTTTATAAAAATGGAGATCAAAGGACAGTTTTTAGAAGATTCGTTTTACAAGGCAAGGTAGTGCAACTGTTGGATTCTTTAGAAATAAAATGATGGATTGCTGAAAAGATGAGATATCAATTAAAACAAAAAAGCAATTAAGAATTTATTTGTTATAACATCAGAAGGAAAACATTTAAATCTGTAAAAGATTAGGAACAGAGTACGCGATGGTAAATTCTGCAACTTTAACTTCTTTTAAAGATTAGATTAAAAAAACAAAATGATAACTGAGAAAGAAAACTTTTTACAAAGATAGAGGAAACTTCACCAATAGCTAACACACAGGAATCCTATGAAACATTTCTTTGTATTAATGGAATAACCTCTTGATAAAAATTACAACGATTATAGCTTGCTCGGGCGTAAAGATCAACCCTCAGTACTTCAAATTTTTAAGTATTTATAATCAAAATTACAAGCGACCCTGTCATTAATGATCAGGACATGGCAGATGCTAATTTTAACTATCTAGATAACAAGATACAAAAATATAGGAACTGATGATGATGCGTCGAATCTCTCATGTTGATTTTGGGGAAGACCGTTGGTGAGTCATTCATATGACTTTGACTACGCTGGACATTGAACTTGGACGAGACCTTGATCTTTACTCAATCAATTCGCACAACTCATCCCATAATTGTGTACCGAGGATGGTAACTTTCAATAGCCGGCTGTAGATTTCATCCATCTCGATATACTTAGCAAAAGTCGGCTTGGTGAGGAAAATGTACTTGATTTCGTGTTGTATGTTGAGGTCAGGCTGCAAAGTCTCCAAGAATGCTTTACCTGTGATGATACCCTGTATCCCTGAGAACTTGGAACTGTCTTTGGCCAAAGTGGCAATCTTTTGCTTATAATCGGATAAGGTCATCAATTTATCATTTAGGACAAGTAAGCCAGGAAGGCCCTTTTTCTGTAAGGCCTCAAGCTTGTTAAAAAACCTCTGAACTCCAATGTCCATGTTATGAGCTTTCTCCTCCAACTGCAACATTAATCCTCTTTTGGTCAACACTCTTTTGACTTCGAGGATAGTCTCTGTTATGTCTTCAACTTTCAGGTTTTCAAGATCTTCCTTGGTTTTTGAATTCAGAAACTTGATGATCTCGTTAGTTGTTGAGGGCATTTCATCCAGCTCTCCTCTTATCCTGTAGATGGCCAACCTACTCTTCAGCACCAGATCATGTTGCTCGAACATGATTTGCACTATGGGCCAAATTTCATTTATGGAGTTAGAGATATATGTCTAGATATTTTCCTTAGCCTCTGCTAATGTCTTACTTGCCACTGTTTATTTCTGAAGCTGTTGTATTTCCTGCTTGAGCTTCTCTGATATTTGTCTCTCAATGTTGTAACTTGTTTGGAAGGAAGACTTGAGTTCCTGAAGACTTTCAACCTCCATTTTCAACCTATTGATCTCTATTCCTTGCAAAGTCATCTCCTCCATGGACTTTGCTAGCTCCACAGTTTTTTCCAGTGTTGTCAATGGAGTTGCCGATGGAATTTTTGTTGTAGTGGTTGTTAGCACAGTTGTTGTACTGGCTTCCGCAAGGGGAACTGCACTCAATGGAATGACTTCCATCGGGGTTGATTGTTTCTTCTCTTTCAATAACCTTTCCAATTCTACCTCCATTTCCTTTATCTGTGCGTTCTGTTGCATGATTAACTTCAGTAATTCCTCTTTCTTGTCTTCTGTCTCAGCTATTTCTTTAGCTTGTGAATCCTTTGTTGGTGGCAACTTCAGCTGCTTTCTCAGAGATGCAATGTCAGCTTTTTTTTTCTTTAACATCTCCTTTGCTGCTTTTACATTCGAGGGATCATACCCAATCTTGAGCACCAACTCCTCTAAGGATTTTATTCTGCTATCCTTTGCAAAAGAGGATATATTTTCCAGCTTCAATTGGGTTTGAACATTGTTTAGAGATACCTGTAATTTTGTTGTCATAGAGGAAGCACGTGCCAATTTGGAGAAAACCATTTCTCCAGTATGTCTATGCAAATCCATCTAGTCAGCTGGATGGACTTGTTTGGTGTCAAAAACAATAGTTGACCTTTTGTAGTCAGTGATCTCTTTGGGTTGAGGCATCTGTGCTTGCAGAAATTCCATATGTATTCTTCCCTTCTCTGTGTCAAAAGATGACAATAGTCTATGTTGTGCTGTGGAGGTTTTCTTCCAGAACTGAGCATAGGTGTTGTTGGTCAACATCTGGTTCTTCTTTTTAATCATGTCATATTTTTCGAAAATGTTCAGAGGTATAGATCCTTGTGGATTTTGGCTAGTCACAACTATATTCACCTGCTTCTTTGAAGAAGGAGTGGACACCACCTGATGTTTTCCCTCAATCACTTTGGCAGAGTAGGGCTCTTCCTCACCAGACATGTGAGTAGCATGAGTGGTTTTGGGTCTTTTGTTGTATACCTGAAAATCTTCTGCTGATACCTTAGTGACTGAAGGAGAGGCGTCCTTTCTTGGCCTTTTTTACTTTGCTACCTATGGAGTGATAGTCTGTGAAATAGAGATTGGAGGAGATTCTTGTTGTTCAGTATCTACCAAAGTATTTTCCTCCCACTCTGTCTGGTTCACATACTTTTCAATTTTTGGTTTGAGGGTGTGAGCATAAGGTGAACTTTTGTCTTTGGATCTCATCTCTGCAATGATCCCACTTGGATCATAACGCCAAATGAAACTGGTGTTGAATTTCATTTCCTTTAATAGTTTATCTGCCTCTTCCCCAACAACTTGACTGTTGCAGATAAACGGTCCTATTTGCCCTTTAATCCTCATCTGTTGTTTATTCTTCAAAGACACAAAATGAATGTCATGTGAGTTTATCATCTGACGAATATACTCCAGTGTAAATATTTGAACAGGCACATACTTGGGCAATTTGTATGGGGCTATTTCACACCCATACACTCTGATCTCCGTGTGATTCTGATATAGGAACCAGTCCCCGGTCTTTGCAAGATCTAAAAGGCACAAAACTCTTTGGATCTCCTCATTTATCCTTGGTTCTGATCGTCCACTGATCATGCTTACCACTGGGTGATAAAACAACTAGATGAACTATTTGAAACTGAACTCGGTGGAGTTTCTTCTGAGTAGCGACGTCCATAAAGTTATTTCTTGTGGTTTTCCATCCTAGTCCATTTTCTGCATGAGAAAGGAAAATTTGTCTGCTTGATAGAACATAAACATGTAGGCTAGTATTGAAGAATACCAAAACATGCCTTTTGTAAGGAAATTTTCCAGCTACTCATGCAGGTTTTCGGCCAAAAAACTGTTGTAACCAAACTGGGTGGCAACTTTCTCTTCAGCAAAGAAAATGGATAGGAAACCTAGGATAGGTTCATCCACCCATTCGTCTGAGAAGTAACCGAGCAAACAACACAGTGTTGAGATAATCTGATTTCCCTTTTCAGAAATTATGGAGGAATGATAAGGAGGATTCTTCTTAGGAAATTGGGCATCTTGTGGGAGGAAAAGCTCAAATATTTGTGTTGTTTGGGGAAAAGACAGGTTCTGATACATTTCTATCAAAATTTCAATGGTGAGGGGATAATGGTGTTTGGCTCTGGGTACCTGCATCATTTGATCGATGGCCTCGGGTGTAATAAGGAAAAATGTTTCTCCAGACGAAGATATTATGGCTCTCTGATCAGGGAGGTAGTGTGCTTGGCATTTGAGGGAGAATTAGGGAAAATGATGGACTTGGGGAAAAAGATACAGAGGGAAACTTGACTCCCATAGCCCAATTTCATCGCTCTGGTCGATGAAGGTGTCTTTAAACCACGAATGTAGCTCGGCGAAGTCGAATTCGGACCTGGTTTCTGAGATTAAATAGTATTTGTCTGCTAATAGGATCCAGTCGAGATCAACGAGAGGTGGGAGAAATGGATTTTCCTCCACATTTGACTTTTAACTTTTGGGCGCCATTGATTTCCACCGGGACCTGCACACTAAACACACGTTAGTAGGCAAAAACTATGGTTGGATGAGATGTTGCAGAGGCGAAGGAAAGTGAGTCTTTGATATGCAGGGAGTGTGAGTGGAATGTGAATGACCGAAACGGGGTTGGAATTTAGTGAACGGGTATCCGTTTGGAGAAAAAAGGACAGGCAGGTGAACAATGGGTATGTGGCCAGTAGTAAATGGCCAATGGGTACTTTAGAGAATGAGCGGGCAAGGTGAAGGAAATCTGACATGTGTACTCAGTCGACGTGTAGAATTTTGATTGGGAAATAAACGAAAAAGATATGACCCATAACGATTAGATGGAGGGGACATGTTGACAGGGTCATGAAGAGGGACTTGCAAGGGGTGGTTTTGGGGTGTGACATCTCTAGATGAAGGTGGTGATTTGGAAAAATGGTAAGTGGTAAATGTTTGGAGTGGAGAGGTAAAATGCAATGAGATGATGCCATGTAGGGATGGGGGCCACCTGGACACCACTTCATTTCGGACCCCCCCCCCCCTCAACGTTAAAGGTAGAACGGTCAGGGAGGTCCGAAAACTCATCAGAGCCATAGATCTGGGCGCCAAAAACTTAGTTGTAGATCTAGGCTCGATCTTTAATCTCTGGGGCGCAATTCAGTATATGAGGCAAAACTTAGGCTTAATGACCTTTTTATGGGTTTTGTGTGTTGCTTCCCTTTCTTTTGTCACAATGGGGTTAGAAAAACATTTCACTATCAAGATCATGCATTTTTCATCGATCATCTTACATATTTTATTGAAGAGAAACTAACTAACCTATGTCCTAACCTACTCATTTGCACCTTTAGCCCAGCTTAGATTGTTGGGCTAAGAAAATACTCTACCTTGGGGCTATTTGACCAAGATTAGACTGTTTGGTCAAATTTATTCACTAGCTAACCTAATTACTTGGCTAAGATTAGACAGTTTAGCCAAGCTTATTCACTAATCCTAAATACTTAAATTTAAAAGACTTGGCCATGTTTAAATTGTATGGATCAAGTCATTATCATTTCATGGGGCTTTATCCATTTTATTTTTCTCATTTTTTATTTCTTTTTTCTTTCATTTCTTTTTCTTTTCTTTTCTTTTTCTTTTCTTTTCTTTTGCAGAATGCAATATTATATGCAAGTCAAAAACACTAAAGGAACAAAATTACAATCAGTTGTTGATCCTATAAATTATAGGGTTATAACAGAACCCAAGGAAGAGATTTATGAAGAGGGTTACTAACCCCTTGTAGAGGAGCAAGAATTACCTCCTGATTCTATTGAAGAAAATGAATACTTGATTGAAGAACGAGATCCTGAAGAGGTTATTCATGAGGAGGATCACCAAGAAGACACGAGTTTCCTTGTGAATATGTCGAAGAATAACACTTTGAAACACACCATGTTGAAGACTTGGCCCATGAAGAGGTTCCTCATGAAGACGAAGCATTGATATTTTATCCTCCCTTTGATGAAGGCATCCAAGATTCCATTCCTCCTATGCATGAAGAAAGGAACGTGGTGAGTTATACTTCTTTCCAAGATTTCGATATTTCTTTATTCTATGATTCAGAAAGTAAAGAAGTCCTAGAGGAATCCTTGGATGCGATAGATCCTTCATGTTATAATAAAAGTAATGATGTTATTGAGAATATTGATGAGTTTATACATATTGGGAGTTGTAAATGGGATGTGATTTGTCTTCGTGGATATCCCATTTATGATATTGAAGGTCATTTTCAAATATTTCCACTATAACAATCGTGTGTGATTGCTACTAATTCAGAATCTTGGCAATGTGAAGATGACATGATTCTAGATTTGTTCCAACTACCCGGGGAGGACTTATTGCAGTCCTCTCTTGTTTATTTTTGGTTGTATCCTGGGGGGTTTAATACTTATCCTTTTGAGCACTTGAATTTATTCTACGAATAATATTTTATACCACTGTTGTGCTCTAATTTTGATGAGGATAAGGACATGATCGGCCTAGAGAAATATTTTTGTGATGAGAGTTCCCAGCCTTTTCCTTTTTCACCTTTCTATTCCACTATAGATATGGTTAGGGATTTCTCTTATGATAGTCATCTGCCTATAGGATGGGTTTTTTTCCAAGATGTGGTTGTTATAAGCGATTTCAGTTTCACACACAAGGCCAACAAGATTT